>JAPMOQ010015914.1:5019192-5039443 GCA_026543055.1 Argiope trifasciata
GCAGAAACAATTTTATCGGCTTCATAAGGTTGATGTGCTTCTTGCTCACCACAGAAGTTCAATATCTCAGTAGTTGAATTTCTAGCGAAACTATGTTTTATAATCCTATCTTTCTTCATGTCAGATACTGCATTGTTTCTCAGAATATATGATATGCAATAGATTGAAACATCTAATGAACATAATTCGTTCTCGAATCCTGCTCAAAGTGCGAAACATTCGTTAAGTAAAAGGGTTTCTTCCATAAAATTCGAATAAAATAGAACAATGTATTTTTTGACAATGTAAATGAAAACATATGTATTCGGACAAATTTATAATAATATAATTTGTAACGCATGCTTTTCATTACAGGAAGTCTAAAGACTTGTCCCTTTTCCAACTTCAAAATTAAGAGAAAATGTAACTTAATATTATCACTAAGTGAATTTATATCAATTGCCTTATTAGTGTAACGATTCTCAATGCATGATGCAATACTTTTCAATACATCTCTCTAATTTATCAAGAGGGCTGTTCTATTATACTTTCTCTACTAACCAAATCTCCTCATCACCTTTTTGTTGTTACAAATAATGCATTTTCATAAGTTATTTGGTAGTTCTAACTATATTTTCCCCTTACCTGATCGATGTTATTGCAGTTCTGATCTATAATTTTGGCCAGAAACTAAAACTTATGAATCAATGTTTCTTAATTGCTTGCTCAAATTCCTTGGAATTGCAGTCGCCAAACATTTGTTCCATTTAGATATATTCTCTTCAAACAAGCACTTGTAACAAAATGATAGTGAATATTCCAGCATTTTTGCTCTGATAATTAAGCTTCTTCTTCGATATAAAGATTGCACATTAAGCGAGTTTTAATGTACATGAGATGGCTATTGAGGGACATCAAATTTGTAGTCTCTTCGTAAATATACTGCCACCTTAATTACATTTTATCAATTCGTTATATATATTTTTAAAAATGGGGAATTATAATTATCAAAATAAAATTATATAAAATAGTCAATTATAGGCTAATTACTTTATGTATGCTATCTTAATTAATGCATGAATATTCTCTTTAAAAAATGAAATACTTTTTGCTCTACCCATGAATGAAGAAGCATTGATTCTTATTAGATAATTAAAAAATATAAAGTGTGTATCAGGGAATTCACATATTGGATGTACTATCACGCAAGATGATGAAATTGAAGTTTTGGTGGGCTCTACTCTGTAAAATATCTACAGAGATATTTTACAAATTAGCATTACAAAGGGTGTGTTTTTTTTTTCTTTCGATTTGGCAGTTTGTCTTATTTAGGTTATTAAACCTTAAATATTTTTAGGTCAAGTTTAAAGGAACAGGAAAAATTACACCTAAAATGTTAGCATAAAAAATCTTATTTATTTAAAAGGGAATAGGATATCGGAATTTTTCAGCAGTACGGTTATGTTATAAAGTGATAAGATACAGATTACCTTTAAATCTTTTTCTTCATTCTCAGCCGAAAAATGTTGGTTACATAACAGCCGGAACTGAATGTAAGTTCAATAACCTACATTCACATATATCCAAGGAAACGTAAAAATTTATGTGCATGATTTAAAGGAAGCTTTTATCAGTATAAGAAAACAGCCTCTTTATATTCTATTCAGCCACAAAATGTACTAGTCGTTCAGAAGCAGATTAAAAATGCAGGTTACTTGTGCGTGTCTTTGGGTGCTCGGACTGAATAAAAGCCCTGAAATGAAGAATATTTTTAAGTACTTTTCAGTTTTAAGGTTCCTTTTTTTATCATATTCCAATATTTATAAATAAGTTATCGATAGTTTTGAGATATGTGGCTCATTAAGTATTTTAGATAAATAATATTTATTTTTTTATTGGCACTGGGATTTACGCATCGTCACAAAAATGTTTTCCTATACCAGCCTTATTTCCTTCATTCAATAATTATTTAACTACATTCAGCAGTAAAACGTATATTTAAAAGATTAAAAAACTGAATTTAAAGTGGTATTATTAATAATACTTTTACTTTATCAATAATACAAGGTGTTTTATAAAAAACTTGAACAAAATGACATGGAAGATCCGTCATACAACAAGGATCAAAAATCGCATAGGAACAGAGGGTCGCAACTGCTATCCGGAGCTGCTACAGGGCGTCTAAAATGACATATAATACAAAGAGAAGAAACGAAACAATTACAAGTAATTTTATTAATAATTATACAATCACATGTGACTAATACATACAAAATGTTAACTCTTCAGGAAATTCTCAAATTTTTTGCCAGGTGCATCGAGCCACCCCTGGCATCTATGTTGCGATGGAATGGCACATTTTCTCAAAAATACCCTGCGTGTCTCGAGCGCATCATGTTGCCAGAACAATTCCTCCTACCAAGTCTTCTGGACTTGTAACAGGTGTTTCAAACACAAGTCCTTTTAAAAATCCCCATAAGAAAAATCCAAGGGAGATAAGTCTGGTGATCGTGGTGGCCATGTAATTTGCCCACCGCGATTAATCCAGCCGCCTGGAAAAGTAGCCTGCAGCCTACTTAGTCACTTTACTATAGATATGCATTACTAACTTGGATATATGAGACGCCCTTATTTAAAGGGCTTAAAAGGAGTTTACCGATCACCCTGTACAAATGCTATTTAGTGCAGCACATATTTTCCTAAATGCACTGTTCAGCAGATCTTCTTTACTTTTCTTTATTCTTTATAACTATTTAATGTAATTTTCTTATTTCGCCGGATGGAGTTCTGCAATCTATCTCAATAAATTCAGCGTAATCACATTACTATATATACGAATTCTTCCCCGGCTATTCGAGAAACGTTATTTAAATGACTTCAAAGAACTTTGTCGACAACCTTGTACATCTCTCTATATCTATTTAGAGATGAGCAATTGGACCAAGGCTAGAATGGATATTTTATATCTTCGCCACAGATACTTTTCGAAAAGAGATTAACTTCCATGTAAACACATAAATTACATCAAACTTCAAAAATTCAACTTCATTGAAACTATTTCTCGATAATGTATGTCCAAAAATACTCACAAGAGGCTCAAAATATTGTTCTTTGAATAAACAAAATTCATTATAGCATTAAAATTTCGATCACATTTCCTTACTTAATCCAATAATTTCATCACAATCGTATTTATTATCAATTGTAAATTACCTCTGAAATGTAAAGTTATCAAAATCTAAGCAACTTTCAAAATCTAAGGTTCCAAAATAGCAACATAAAAGAGTGACAGAATAAAGAACCTCTTTGGATTCATCATCATCTTGGTTAAAAAATAAGTCTTATTGAATTTGCCGATAATACTTTAAGGATTTGATGGATTTTAAGAGGAATGTTCAATGGAAATCTGCGTGGAATAATAAATAAAGAGATGCATTTTGTTTTTCTATCTTTCCAACATTCGTTCTTAATTTTAGAATCGAAGCAATTTTGCAAATTTCGATTTCGAAACAATCTTTAGGAAAATATAAATTAAAAATCATGCTACAAAATGATTTTACTCTAAATATTGTTTTCCAGTTATCTATACTTATAATAAAGCTCAATGTGTGTGTGTGTGTGTGTGTGTGTGTGTGTGTGTTGGCGCTCTACAGGCCAGACCGTTGGACCTACAGCTACCAAATTTGGTGCATGTATACCTTGGAGGTCAGGAATGTGCACCTCGGAGCCCTTTTTTCGAATTTTTAATTAGAATTTGAATTAATTAAAATTGAAGCGAAATTTCGATGTTTTTCCGCTATAACTTCCGAAAATATTATTGCACAAACATGATTTTTATATCAATTTAAAGATAAAAAAATTAGCTTTCTAATGGTATCAGTTTTTTAAAATTTAAAACGTAAGCTTCTATTTTTAATGAATTTTTAAAGAAATATTTTAACCATGTTTTTATCACGTGACTGGATAAAATAAAAGAATGCCGGAAGTTCGAATAAAAAAAAACTATCATCGCAAAATAAATCTAAAGAAATGCAACTTTTAACCATAGAGCTGATATATAAATGGAGGGAGCTAGTAGCTTGTTTCCTGTCTCAAAAAGTGTACCCAACATGAGTCATGTGACTGTAGAAAAATCTGGGGGTAAGAACACCTTTTTGGCGCCATATCGCAAATGTTGGCATACTCAAAAACTGCAGCGCAACATTTTGCTTCCCGGGAATGGGTCCAGTCGGTTTTCATTTCCGGTTAAACCGACCGGAAATCCTATAAAAATAAATCCTATTTCATTTCCTAAACAGTTTATATTATACATATATATATATCTTACACAAGTATTCGAGTTAAATTATATTTAGATTTTTTACTTTGTTTTTGTGTAATAATTAAAAGGGATTATTTTTCTTCTTTAAATAAACATTTTATTTCTTTTCTTTGATAAAAACATTTCAAGATTTTACATTAGATGCTCAAATGCTTTCTATCATTCTCTCAAACAGATAAAAACCAGCTTTTTAAAAACAGATTATTAAAGTGACGTAAGTCTTTTTTTTTTTTTTAAATGTTTAAAAAATGTTTTCATTTATATTTGCAATATAAATTATAAATATTGAACATTTTTTACAAAATGAATATCAACAGTTAAACTAGTGCTTATTAAAATCACCAAAACAACAACAAAAAATGATAAAAATTACAAATACTTTAATTATTAATTTATATTTGTAATTAAATATCGAGATTTTATTGTACGCTTTTATTAATAAAGCATTATTAAGGAAAATTGTTCTATAAGGTAAACATGCCATAAAAATTGTTTTGCAAAATTTAGATTGGATTTAATATTGTTCACGATATAATACAATAATTGTGGTTAAAAAGAAACAACATATTAGAAATTTTAAAGAACTTTATTTGCATTAAAATAAACACTCAATTACTAATCGGTCAATAATGTTTATGTAAACACTTGTATTGGCGAGAAAAAATCCCGCCAAGCTTGTAGCCAAGCGCTTGCAACACATTCGAGATTAAAATAAAGCAAGTAACAAAATATAACGCAGTTACATCAGTTTAAACGAAGCCTAGTAACATGTTAAATAAATTCAATACAATAACTAAGACAAACTATGAAATATTATTGAGTTATAACACCAAAATCACTGAGTGATCGATGTTAGGAAATTTTAAATTGACTTAAAATGGATATAAACAGAATATGTTGACTGTAAATACCTATGAAATGATAAAGGACAATCCTTAGAAGCTTTTTCTTTGCATCCAATTGCATGGCAATAGGTAACCATGGCTTAAGTAAGTTTTAAATTCCAACAGTTAAAAGCGGGAAAAAATCTGCCATTGAAATATAATGGGGAATGGAGAATGTGGTTACAGCTAACACAAATTCTGTCCCACAGTCACGTGATTTTATCTTGTCCTACACGAAAGTAGGGTTGCACTCCCTCTATCAGTATCCCAGCTCTATGCTTTTAACACGTGACTGGATAAAATAAAATAAATATAAAATGTGATATTTTCGAAAAAAATAAATGCAAAGCAAAGGATTCTATGATCGTTTGCAATATCTAAATCCTTTATTCCATAAATCATCTTTGTTTACGGTAAACCTGATTGAATTTAGACAGGATATGCATTAAAATCTCGATTTAATGACATACTTCTATAATCGTTTGCAATATCTGTATCATTAATTCAATAATTTTTTCTCCTTTTTCGCTTTTTTTAAAAAAAAACTTATTTAATATTTTGGCAACATCATTGAAAAATATATTTTTAATATTCTGAAAGCATAACTGATGATTAAAACTGAAGATTTATAAAATTAAATAATATTATTAGGAAAACGTGTTCTTTTAGAACTTTCAATCCATCATCTTAAAGAAAATATTAATTTCTGGCCAATCAATGCCCGGAGTTACTTCAATTCTAATGAATATGTAATTTAATCGAAAATTGTAGAACCCATTACTCATGGCGAACCAGCTGGTCGCCAAAGGCGGCTAGTTTGTAATAAACAGACCAAAATGAGTTCATCCATTTTTTAAAAACTTAAAATTTAAGAGAAAAACAATTCAATGAAAGCAATAAAGAATTTATGGATTTCTTTTCAGGTGCAGTCCTATTACACACAGACACGCTTGTATATATTGTAAGGAAATAAAAAATCATGCATTGCAGATTTAATTATAATGAACAAATAATTTTGATGTGATGTTGATTATTATGTATTACATTTACACATTATATTTTGAAAAATCAATCACTGAAGAAAACAGATAATTCATTTAATTTGTTGTGCGATTTAATCTCAAAAAATGTGAAAGGTTAACAATATTGCTACAAAAGTGACATTGATGCTTACCGACGAAAACTGGTGATAATAGCTGTGTAATAATCTCCCAATAAAAATTCATCATCGTATTTCATAATATTTTATTTCTTGTTACATCACTATAAATCAAGATGTAACCATGAATAGTTACATAATCATGAAACATGTACATTAAATGAAAATAGTCACAAAAGTAACAAATTTTGCCCTGATCATTTTTAAGAATCCTTTTCTACTAATGTTATCGAATTCAACAATGATCTTTTTCTCACTATACTATTTAATATGCTCTTTAAGAAATTAAAATTGAATTTATCTCTATCTCAAATAATAATTAAGATGTATGTACATGAGTTTGTATTTGACTTAGGGCACCAAATATATATCAACAAAAAAATATGCCAAAGAATCTCATTTAGTTCGGATAGAATAAAAAAATGCCAGAAAATTAATAAACATAACAAGTAAAATCTACAAAAATACTCTGAATCACAAATAGAGAATTACCTTTTTAAGCTGTCAAATCCAGCAGAAGTCTTAGGCAAACCAGAGATCCGTGTTTTTCTTTCCTTCGATTCCTAATTCATTTAATTTGTTGCTAAGATTTATACTAACAATGTTCTAAAATATTCGAAAAAAAAACATTTACACATTCGTTAGAAAGTAATGCTATTGTTTTACTTGCTTTTACCTCTAACTGGAAGTCAGTTTGATTTTAATTTTCCACAATTATAAACTGAAAACATATTAAAAAGATTTTGATTACTTTTGAAAAAAATGCCACAACTCAACAGCAAATCGGGAAAATAACAGAAACGCCCGAAGGATATTCAAGGAAAAATTTTAGGAATCAATAATAGATACAGCAACTTCAGAGGGCAATTTAATTCAATGTTTTGATTGGAAGCCATTAATGAAGAATTTTAATATTGCTCTTAATTTTAAAAAATATCTATCGAATTCGCACTGTATAATAAAAACTCTTCCTAAATCTAATTATTCATGATTTTAAATTTAATTTGAAATGTAATAAACTAACATTTCAACTAGTTTTTTTAAAATTAAAACGTAAAATGAAAATATTTGATAAATTTTAATCTGCTAGAAATAAAAAGAAAAATAAATGATTACTAACTTTCTGTGCTTAAAACATGAATTCTTATGAAAAAAGTATCGTTGCATGACAACACGGAAAAGCAGCATATTTTTGCAGTTTCGGTCCAATCTAAAAAGTATTATTTCATCAAATTATATCAGGCTATAACAGAATGTTTATTTACTCGTTCTGTAAAAAAAAGTCTAAAAATAATATTTATTATCGCATAATTGTTTTCTTATTCATCATTTAACTGATTGCAACTTTTCACACTTTGAAGACAATTAAAATTTTAAGGAAAAAACGCAATAAATTCAAGGAAATACAAATCATATATCTAATATTACCAGAAGTGATAATATTTTTGTTATTTTCTAACTATTTATGAGCGTTTATAGGTAAAACGACACTAAATAGGATTTATGTAATGAAAATTATTATTAATATTTAAAAATAATTTTTATATTTAGTTTATTAAACGCATCAATCAAACAACCGTAAAAGATTTCCTTAGCCCATAAACTGGTTTTCAAGAAAATACATAAATTATATATTTGATGTTCATAAGAATACATAGATAGATGAAAATTAAAAATAATTAGAAATCGCCTTTCATTCTGATTAAGTCATTATTTTTTTTAAAATCAGTAGTAAAGTAGTCAGAAAACTTTTCAAAAAATAAAGAAAAAGATAAAATTATATATATATATATATATATATATATATACACATCAGTTAAAAAGAAATATTTAAAGTAGATAAGATAAATATATTTACGATATACCATGTTAACGAAAAAATTTAGTCTATTAAAAAATAAAGAAGATTCTGCTTGCCGTTTTATTTATTCAAAAAAATATTGATGATCAGTTTGCAATATTTGAAGTATAGTCTTCCAATATTTTCCATTTTATACGACAAAAAGCATTTCCTAAAATTTTTCACTTTTGCTCATAAAAAATGACAAATTACTATTTTTTATTGAATAGTGGTAGTCAATATATATTTTTGAGAAAGCATTGCATGCTTTACAGCATTCGATGATAAATGCGAAAAATATATCCGTGCTGCCATCTTGTGCTCTGATTCAAAAGGTTTTCTAAACGAAAATATATATACATTTCTACAAACATTTATTTATACTATGTATTATGTGTGTGTTTTGCTCGGTGAAATCTGCTAAACCTAATTCGAAATTAAAAAATTTTTTTTTTTAAAAAAACTGCGTTATAAAGAATATTAAATTAAGAAAAACCGGACCTTAAATGAGAGCAGGAAAAGAGCAAGTTATTAAACCAAAAATGGGTGTACAGATGTATTTTTCTTATATAACAGATTTAACAAATAATACACAATGAAAAAGTAGTAATAACTAAAGTAATAATAATAACATCAGAAAAATTGAAAGTTAAAAAATAATAAAACAGTTACGTAAACAGCTGCATATGTACTGTTTTTAAATATATTAATTTTATTTCAACAAATTTGAAGGGGGAGCATAACAGAAGCAATCCAGGAATAAATAAATAAGCATGTATAGATTAAAATTTTTAGTTTCGATTTTGAAATAATAAAAATGCATATTTCAAAAATATAATAATGAAAATTCAAGAGAAAAAAAAATTTAGTACGAGTGAATCGACTTCAAAGAGAAAACGTCAGACTTAAATTATTCTACAATATATGATTTATTTTTGAACAAAAGATAGTTTTTCTATTGCTGAATGAACAGCGAAAAATTAAGTATCTTACGGCCCTTCTTTTAATAAATGATCAAATTACCTTGGCAAACATTTAATCATTAATTATTAGTTAATAATTTTATTTCTTACAAATAAATGCATTTAACTATTACGAGAAATTATAGGGAAAAATAAAACATCAAAAATTATTTTAGGGTACTTATCAAGTGAAAAATAAGGTAGACAGTTAAATAAAAAATATAATACAAGATATTATAAATATGTAAATATTTTCACTTCATTTAATAACGATCTTAATATAAGACAACATAGTTTATAAAATACTTTGTAATTCATAGATTTAGATTATTTTTACAAATTTATTTAGCATTGCAATAATAGTTTTAAGCCGAGTGAGCTGCTCTTCAGTAGCGGCATCTAGGGCAAGAATACGTTGTAGTTAACCATGCGTCACAACCCTTTTCAAGGGGAGGACTTCATTCATGCATTTCGTTCACTCATTCGCAGATAGTAGTTTAGATCTGAATCAAAGAACAATCACCTCTGAATCAGTATTCCAGGTGTTTTTGGAGGTGTGGTGGCTGGTGTAGATTTATACGTGCTCTAGCTACCACATATACTGAGAGTCTACGGCCCACGGAAATCGAACTCACGACCCAATGATGAGAAACTAACGCAGTACTAACGAGGCTATCCAGGTCTTTGTAAAATCTAAGGGATTTAACTTTCCAAAACATAGTTTTCTAAACTTTAAAAATATTTTTAATCTATTTTATTTATTAATCTGAAGTTATTACTGATATAAGACGGGACTACCATTTGTGACGTGAATTTTCAGACCTATCGTCCTTCAAATGAGGAAAATTCAAATCAATTGTTTGACTTCGAATATCAGAATGAAATTATAAATAAATAGTATACTCCATATTCAGGTTATCGGTTTCAATAGCCAAATTCACCTACTCAATTAGGAAAATCTTATTAAAATATGGTATAAAAATTAAAGATCTTACCTCTTTCAAATCAGTTTTAGTTTCAGAATTAGTCTACTCCATTGATAAGATTTTGTTCAGAAGTTTCAAATTTTTCAACGAAAATTCTTCTAATTATACAAGCGTGTCATGTTGCTTGGCCTCTTCATTTATCTGTCTTTGCACAATATAAATCATTTTTCATTTCCTTTCGTTTATATATTAAAGGTATTTCCCCCTTTACTCTTTAGGTTTTATTTTTATGTGTTTACCGAAATATGTTTTCATATTTACTTATCTGCGTTTGTATTTGTATTTTGAATATTTTATTTTTAATTGATCGTGCTTCTTCAATTGCATTATTTCATTTACTGTATGTTTTTGATAGTATGTGATAATTTTTTTTGTTTGTATTTGTATATTTTCTTGTTCCTCTCTTTTTTTTTGTATTTGTGCCTGCTTCTCTATATTTTAAATTTATTCTACTATCAATTATGTACTGACTCACATTTGTAAGCCTGGTGGTATACTTGATGGCAGGCAAGGAATTTATACATCGAAAGTCAATAAAAAAAATACAAGCATGACGATAAGAATTGCTGAAGTGCATGTATACATTTATATATGCATATAAATGACGCTTGTTCTCCATCCCAACTCTTGTTCATTTTCTTGGATGAAATAACATTTATTCTTCGACAATATTTCATAAATATTTACCTATAAAGTCAAGTTTTCCCACATATGATTACTTTTAAATGTTTTGGCGATGTGTTGATTTGGTGGGAATCTTCTAATATTTCGAAATTCGACTTCACATCTGCTCTTTGAAGACAAAGCGAATAAATAAACGAAAAGAAAATGATATTTGGACACGTGCATTAAAGCCACTCCCTAACTCTACGAAACACTGTTTATTAATGGTATTTTCAACATTGCTTGTCATCACATCCTGTCCGAACAAAGTGGAGAAGCATACTTCATGTTTTGTCTACATTCCCAAGGCTTCACTTTTTTTTTTCTTTTTTGTAATTTTTTTCCATATAGAACAGTATTAAACTGTGAACATATATGACGTTTCAGAAAACAATATTTAAAGTGATGCTTGTGACATTTAAAAAAAAGTTGGTCTTTTCTTTTATTGACATTGTATAAAATTGAAAAATTCTTGCTTGACGTTATTACATTAGTATTCTCAATAGGTTCAAATAATTTATATCTAAAAATGATTGTAAAAACTTATACAAAGGAAACAACTCAAATTATATAATAATTCTTAAGTTGAAATAGATTTTTTTAAAAATTATGTTTTGATTTTGAATTCCTTTATTTTACATTCAACATATTTAGCTATTTAAATTTGTGACGTTTGATTCTGAAAAATTTTCTTCTGCAGTATTTACTACTCACAGAATATTATTGCTTCATTTTACTGAATAATCTTAATTCCCTAACATAATTCCACTTGTGATAACGTATGTAAAATTATGCTATCATAGTAGCCAGATACCAAAATTTTGGATTGTCAAAAATTTATCGATTTTCCTTCTTCTTATAAAATGTTGTCTAAATATTTCTGATTGCAATTATGACCTGCTTCATAAACAGAATTTTATTGAATTCTTTGACCTTTAAAGATATTTTATAAAAACCACAGCTTTATGTTACACTATGGATTTACAATATATTTATTACTAAATAAAATTGTTAGATTAACCTTTAACTGAAGAGATGAAATATTAGGACTTAATTAGGGATTTGTGGTCTACGAGTCTATCTATTTACATTTAAAATAAATTTTCTAATGAATGTATTAGTATGAAAAACTTCCAATATATTTTGCAGATATTTTTCTTAATATATAGATACATTTTAGAGGTGTTTTTTTTTTTTTGTTTTTCAAATTATATTATCATTGAAAAATTAAATAAGATGGGACACACATTTTCTTCTCAAATTACATGCAGCAATAAATAATAGCCTTGAAAAATAGATTTATACTTCTTAAAACCTATTTATTTTTTCAGTATTAAAGGTATATAGAAAACAAAATAATGTAAAATTCAACAATTATACAAACAAAAAAAACTGACAATGGGTTAAAAAACCCTTTTTATCTGCACATGTGACTTTCATAGCTCGGTTTTCTAGGGCACTTTAAACACACAATTTAAGAAATAGTGTAAAAACCAACCTATTCTATAAATTTATCTCTTGTAGTATATCAATATATTTTATAAATTTTTCAAAGTACATTATCGAAACATTAGTTATATTTCACCATACATAACAGAATCAGTTGAAGCAGACTTTCATCGAAAAATTCTTTTGTACAATTATCCTTATCACTAAGATCTATTTCTGTTTCGCTTAAAAGTGTCTGGAGAATTGCTTTATAATAGGAAAAACAAATTAGATGATATTTTGCGGCCCAAGTTTTAGCGCCATCTGCTAAGTCTTGTTTGTCACTGGGACACTAACAGGGGGTGTCACGTCTTAAAGACGCTTAAAGAAATAGTTGAGTAGGAGGTGCGCTTAAAGAAATAGCTGAAAATTTTTTTTAAGCTATACGCTGAAACCAGTTCGGTTTATCAGATAATTTTTCTGTCAAAGGCATAGAAAAAAGTTTTCATTTGGATAAGAAAATTGTATTATATTTAACGAAATCGATATTTCAATTTACATTATTTTAATTAAAACATATTAAATAAATGTCATTTAAACAAGCAATAAGAACTTTTTTAAAAGGAAATTTCAACATGTGTTTGAAGAATTTATGATTAATTTTCAATCGTGTATAATTTTGCTATTAATTTTTATCATGATATTTATATTGTTAAACAGTATATGCTTTCACTATGCATTCGCTGTGAACTGTGTAATTTTAACTACACTTATTTTCAGAGGTAGATATAATTTAGTTTTAATCTTGTATAAGATTTTGAAAAAAATTTAAATGATTTATAAAGAAATTATTTTAGTTAGTGGGAAGGATTTATTTAAAAAGCAATTTTCTTCAAATTATATAAAAAATTATAAAAATTTGAAGCATATTTACCAGCATCCGATACTGTCTTAATTTTTTTACAAAAATGATAATTATACTGCACTTTTCGCGGGAAAATACTTATTCATATCTGATACATTTGTGCTTCTAAACTCTAGACAAATCGTCTGCGCAGCAGCTGAATCAACTGTGAATCAGTATAGATTTCAAAATAAGCGTGATAATTTTGAAGCAACAGCATTAAATTATTAATAAATATAATAAAAGGAAGCTTTGTAATTATTCATTGAAAAGGAATCGCAGCTGGCATTTACTGCCCTTGATGTCACGGGATTAAATACGTTTTTAAAGTCACACAATGGTTGTTTTAAAAGTGTAGTCTTAAATCGTGGTCAGAGAATTATGGCAGCTTTGACATTCTTTCCGTCCAAATTTATACAAGCTATTTTAAAACTGTTTGTCCCTAAATTTCAGAACAAATATTCAGTTGAATATAGTATTGAATCTGTGATTTGATTAGCGTTCCATTTTGAGTCAATAAAAGGACAATTTAGAGACGGAATTTATCATGCTTAGAGTATGTAGATAACTTGGGATCTGTCATCTATATTCAGAACTTAAACACCACCTCAGCAAAAATTTCACTAGACATCAGATTTCAAAAAGCCCGCTGATTTTTGATATTTTAAGCAATGCGATTAAGAATTTGCTAATATTGAAATTACTATCAGGCAGTCCTGAGTTCCAGATCCTATTTGAGATTTTGTCCTTCAATACCCATCCCCACAAATCGTCTGCGCAGCAGCTGAATCAGCTGTGAATCAGTATAGATTTCAAATTGAATAAATCCTTAATCCATATACCAATGAAGTTAATAATATTTCCTTAAAAAGGATGGTTATTAGATTGAAAAAGAGATGTTTTTTTTTTTACTTTTAAGTATTTTATAATAATCTGAAAAAATTCTTTTTTTACTTTCTCGTATACGTTATGTGAGGAAGGTATTGCAAAAATCAAAAAATTTGAACTTGATATTTTGACGATCTTTATGTTTTAAACCTTCCTGAGTTTTCTACAAACACATTTTTGGAAATGTCCGTTTGCCTGTGACAAAGATTTCAAAATTACTTTGGGTACGACGGGTGGTATACGATCATTATATAAAACTCTTAAAGTTCCATCACATTTTAAGCAAATTCCGTTCAGAGGAAATCGGCCTTATCAGCTGTTCGAATATAAGTTAGCCTGATGGCTACGAAAAGAAAAAAAGCTAGATAAATAAAATTCAATGCACATATTTAACGTCTGTAGAGGAAGGAAATAAGTATCAAACTGGACCAAATGTGACAATGAGTTCACCGTCTTTCAATATGTATTTTCAGAAACAAGTTAACACGGTAGCTCGAAAACGAAATGATTTAAATATATCGAATTCGGTATGGCATTTTTTGAGTACGAATGTAGATTTGTATCAACTTTCTGCTTCATTCAATTGCGAAAAACGCATCTGAAGCAAAAATGCAATTTTTCGATATTATTAACTGTATTATGATGCAAATAATTACACATGAAGCTTTTTGAGAACATTTCTCTTCTCTCTCTGTCTAGGAGATTAAAAACTAAATATAAATTCTCACTAGAAAGATTAATGAATAGTTGATAAGATTAATGAATAGTTGATAAATTAAAAACATAACACAAAAATATATTTAAAAAATTGGATAATTAGATTGACCAAAAAAGGAATCAAAACTTCACATCAGTGTTAAAGATCCATTTTATTAGATAAATGTCATGAATTTCTTTGATAAATAACTGTACAGTAAATCTTAAATTGCAAAACTGAAGCATTTTCACAGAAAGTCACTTTTACATTTTTTTATCCGTTCTGTAAGCGATGCAGATCATTTGGGACCTGAAACATTAAATCAAATATGAGGAACAGTAATGTATTAAAAAGTCATGTAATAATATTAAAATAATGTATTTCTAAAATCAAAACTTGGCATATTACAATTTTAGCAAAATGTATCGTGAATGCTTTCATTTTTATAAGGATAATTTAGGAGGAATCTTAAGCAATAGTTTTAATAAGTTTAGTTTTAAGTAAAATAATAGTTTTAATAGTTTTATGTAAAAATGTCCAATAATTTTTATAAAAGCTTAAGGCCCTTCAAAATTATTTTTCGAATTTCAAAAGCTAAGTATCAATATAGATATTTTTAATTTTCAAGAGTAATATTCTTTATGACACTAACAAATTAATTCTTTTTAAAAGCGTTAATAAATAACCCTATTGTACGGGTTTTTTTCAAAAATTTCTCCGCTTCTTTGGTCACTACAAGAATTTTCAGAAGAAAAAGTTTAACGTATTTTAAATCTCTGCCACAGTACATTCAAATTTATAAGCGCATAATCAGATATGCAATAAATGTCTATATGTCCTAGTTCTGCAGTTGAAAATTCATATTAAATATAAACTACAAGTAATTTTGACGATTGATAATGAAATAGTAAACTTAATTCTGCAGACGAATATTCTCCTAGCCGGATACGTAATTTCCAGTTTTTATACTATTATTAATTATAGATGCCGACCAAATTTATATTCATGTTTTATTCAGTTATTTCAAGTATATTTAACAGATTTTATGCTCTAACGAATTTTTCTGAACAATTATATGTTACCATTCATAAAATTTTGTTTTTTCTTTTCAATCTGGTTTGGATATGTTTTAAAGAAAGGTTGTAAGCAGAATTAATGGTATACACGATACTCGATTCAAATAAGATTTTAAAAGAATTCACAACTTATATAAGAGCCAGGAAGTACTAACTAATTAGTGAAACTAATTTAAGAAGATAGTTGAGCCATTTTTTCATTTCAGATTTTAAATACTAATAATACATGAAATAACACTTTTCACTTTATAACGATGAAGGAATTCCATCAATTTAGCATGTTATTATAGATCAAGTATTTAAAAAACTTATCTGAAAGTTGAAGGTTTTTAGAGAAAAAGTAAAATTTCACTATTTAAAACATCGTAGCATGAACTGATATTTCTCAGTGAATTCATTTGGAGCTTGTTGTTATCTCAACAAATTTTTATCTTACTGCAGCAATAATCAAATTGCGTGTGTAGGATATTGTCACTAACGTTTTTTAAAAAATCATTTCCGTATTTTTCGGGACTTTATGTAATTGTAAATTTTGTGAGAAAATAAAAGCTTAAGATTAAAAGGTAATAGATATTTATTATGGAAAGATCTGATATTTAAGAACAGGTGAACGGAAATAAATGTTTTAAAGAACGGGTTAAACTTTTAAGTTAAAAAATGCACTAAAATTAATGAAAATGTTTTTAATTTGAAGTGGCTAAATAAAAGTTTAAATAGCGGTTCTTTTCCAAATTTAAAAACAGTACAAAATCTATATGTTGCAAAAAAGAATAATGTTTTTCATTTATAAATTTTTAACAAATGGTTGCAATAATAATGATGGCTAAAGCAAAATGGTGGGTTTTTTTTTCTGTTCTGGGCTCACATAACAGGTAAGCTATAACGTAATCAGAATTCAAGAAAAAATACAACAAAACATAGACTTTGGGTTATAAATGAGCAGTTAATATATATATCTTTTATTATGATCCATTAGCGAAATTCTCAAAAACACCATTTTTTTTGTGTATACTAAATACTATACTTTTTTCTAAACTAAGCGCTAATATCCCAAATTGCTTTTGTATTGTTTGTAAGAATTTCTTGGGAATTGTGATTTATGTTTTTGTTAAAGAAAAAACCTGTTTATTTTTTTCAATTGATTTAAATGAGTTTTTATTATATGTTTTCAGATTTTTACTCAGTCGAAATGATTTCTTATCATAAATATTATTTTCTTCCTTCCCACTTGAAGTTGAATAGTAATTCATTTCAAAAATTCTATTAGTAGTTTTTTCTATATTTAATACTTCATTTTGCCAGCCAGACATATTCAATATCGTCAAGCGTAACTGTCTACTTTCATTTAGAGGGCAAAGAGCACTGCAATTTTGTTCAATAAAAAAAGACTTCATTACTTTAAAGTGCGAAATGTATTTTTGGAATGCTTTTTATTCTAGGGCATTAAAAATTGTTATCAAATTTTATTTTCAAAAATTAACCAAAATTTATGTTTAAAAATTAACAAATTATCAAAATTTGAGTAATAATTTGCCAAACTTTTATATATAATTAAAATAATTTAGTTCTCCTTCTCTAAATCATGAGAATGTTTTAGTATTCAAACCTCCTTCCTTGTTTTGGGTTAAATGGTTTGAATTAGTTTTCAAACCAAGAGGAATAAACAAAATCAACACTAATATGTTAATAAACAACAGCAGCAATTTTAAAGCAACAACAACATTAACCTGTTAATAAACAAAACAATAACAGCATTGTCACTGCTTATTCCCTTGGTTTGAAGACCAATTCAAACCAAGTCCAAGAGATCGGGTTAAGAAGGTGCAGTAGCTTCAGAGGATAAAGATCCCTGAGAACCCGAGGGCAGAAGTCCAACTTCTAGCTCATATGAAGATGACACACATTGGTTTGTACAACTTTTTTTACAGGGAGGGGGGGGGGTCTTTCACACGCCTCACAGAGAGAACACAAGAACTACTAATTAAAAATTACAAAAATAGGACACAAGATTTATAATTCATTAATTAAAAATGCAAGAAATCGTGAAAGAATATAAAACTGCTACAGAATGCCAATTATTTATTATTTACATTAGATAATAAAGGTTAATACATTTATTTCAAAGAATAACAAAATTCATGTTAACTCAACAAAAATTTTATTCAGTCATTGAAACTACTTTTGCTGTTAGCTGTTTCAATCACTTCGTCTCATATAACATGCAATTTAATTATTCAAAATTGATATTATTTCTTCACAACCAATGTATTCTATAAACCAACCAATGAATACTCGGGAAGACGTTCTTTCTTCTGTTTTACCAAATAATACCTTCTAAGCATTGAACTTGAGGACAACAGCTTGGATAGTTTGGACCTTTACCCGGAACTAGCCAGCACTCCTTTGGATGGCCGATTTTCCCGCATCTGATCAGAATAAAAACGAGCAAGTTATTATTTTTCTATTTTTTATTAAATAAATTAAATTAGTCATGTTTATGATAATCGATTATCAATAATTATTCTTAAGTACTTTGTTGCGAACATGCCTAGTTTGAAGCTTCTAAATTTATTTTAAAATAACGTTGATTTGTCATTATCAACAATGTAGAACGAAGATGTTTATGATTATCGAGTATCAATAATTATTGTTGGATACTTTGTTGCCAATATGCCAAGGTTGGATTTATATTATTGTAAAATAGCTTTGGACTTGATTTGATTGGTATCAAGAAAGCAAAATTGGCAAAGATGTTTATGATTATAGATTATCAATAATTATTGACGTGTACTTTGTTGTCAAGACGTCAAGTTTAGAACTCCTAACTTAGAGTTATATTATTTTTAAATAGCATTGGACGGTTTAATTAGTATCATAAATACACATCAAAGAAATGTAATGCTGTTATTCGCAGAACAAAACAAACCTAATTTTTTGCATTTTAATAAGCCGCTATTTATTTATTTACATGTATTACAATTATGTCTTTATTTAGTTTCACCTCATATTCTTCATTATAATTCATTCTAAATTAATTTAATAGTTAGATTATTCTATTTTTTAGCTATGTGACGATTTTTGTTTTCGTTTTCAGCATTACTGATATCTACTGAGAATCAATTATTCATTATTCTTTTGATTTGTAATAGATTTATGTACATTAAATATTCATTTGAAATAAATTTTGAAATGATTTTTTCATTAATTTCAATCAATATATTAATTATTATCTTTTGGTGGATTAGGAATAAAATTTAAATTCTTTGCCCTCCATAAATTTATATTTTTATCTTTTCTATCAATAAAAATTCAGCCTATTTTTTGCATAAGGAATATAAAATTATGATTTTAATAAAAAAAATTTTATTCTTATGCATAAAATGTAGTTTTCTTTCTTTTCTTGTAGTTTTCTTAGTAAAATTTCGTTTTATTGTCAGTGTCTTAGTAATAAGAATAAATAATTTTTCAGTTATTACAAAAAATAAATGAAAAATAATATTGAAGAATTTTATTCACACGTGAATTCATATATTTTGTTCAACCATAAACAATGGCAGGAATTAGATTCCTTTCATGCAAAATGATTTAAAAATAGTTTAATTTTTTTCTCTTCCGTACCATTTTATTTATTTAATATAGTACACATGTCAATCTAATGGATTAATTTTCATGGAAGAAAAAGTATTCCATTTATAATTTAGCAAAATTAAGCTCTTCAATCGGGTTTTACAAATTTGGCTTTATTTCCAAGAAAGTTTGACTTTATTTCCAAGAAAGTTTGACTTTATTTCACCATTTTTATCAGGCAATCCGCCTCCATTTCTTAATTTTTTTTAATATTTAAACACACATATATAGATCACTTTTAAACTATTTGTAATGTTAATCTAATTTACCGTCTCATAATTCCTCAAGTCATCATATTTGAAAATTTATAAATTAAAATTAATTCATTTATATTGATTTAAATCGAAATATTTTATTTAAAATCCATGAATATATCTTTTATAGGCTCTATCTACAACGAATTCCTAGGTCAAAATGTGCCATTTAGTTAAATATTATTGAAGACTGGATTATCCAGAAATTTAAAAAAAACAGGACAAAATGGATTTTTTTTTTTTTTTTTTTTTTTTTGCATTCCTCAAATGAACAAATAACTATTTCACATTAAAAATTTTATAAACTGTAATGTCTGTTTGGTTTTACGTGAAATGAAAATGTTATTCTTTGGAATTTTTCAAATAAAAAAAGCAATAAAATAAGCAATTGGAAGAATTTTATGAAAATTCAAGAAATAAAAGAAGTAAAAAACTCAGAATATTTACCCATAGCCTTGAATATAAAGCACATCTCCATAATACACGCATTCTAATTGTTCACATTTTGTAGTATCATACCAAACTGAGCCTACCGGATGTATTTCCCAATCATCATCAATGCATTCACCTGAAAATATATAAA
>JAPMOQ010015914.1:5039453-5104078 GCA_026543055.1 Argiope trifasciata
AATTTACTCTTACCTACTGTTAAATTTATCAAACCTTTTCCGATTTTAATTATTGAACTTAAATTTTTATTATTATTTACTTTATCAATAAAGAATTATTAATCCTTCAAAAGGTGAACAGAAATAAATTGTTAAGTTTTCGAAATTCAAGAAACTTTTAAAACCCTAGCTTGTAAATTTAATATTTGATAAGTTACAATTTTATTTATACATATATTTTTGGGGAATTTATACACAAACTAAATTCTAAAACAAATAATAACAATAATAATGAAGCACATGCAATTATGACTAGAGAGCAAAAATGGTGACCGCGACAAAATACTTCGAATTTCACCGCTTCGTTATATTTTTTTCAATACCAATAATTAATTATGTCCTCCTGCTAAATGATACCTGTGACATCTATAGCTCTCTTTTTTCTCTTCTTTGCGCACCATCGATAAACACAAATATTTGGTATTTTCTGCTTGATGGCAGGAATATATATATATATATATATAAGTTTGTTTTCGATATTTCGGTGGCGAAAGTTTCCACAGTTTTTGTTATTTTTGCACAATGAATGGGAAGAATGAATGTTACAGTTATTTTGTTACGCAAGCAGCTCATCGCAGCCTTCTCAGCTGTTTTTCGAAAATCTATCAAAAAAATCCACAAAAGAATAATAAAAACATTCTGTGAAGAGAAAAATTCCCACCGATCAACTCTACAGCAACTAACAGGCATTAACAATACATTTTACCCTGAAGGATTTTTTGTATATCTAATGACCTTTTATAACATGTGACATATCGTCTTTTCTGTGAATTATTTATAAATTCAATTTTTTGCCCTGTATCGTCTATCAAAAGCTCGCTAACTAACTTTCAGATCGACATTTATGAATGTCTAAGAAGAAACAATTCAGCTTTGTGTCTTAAGTTGTTTACTTGATTTCTTTATTTATTTCACAAATAGCACTCAATTTAATTTTCATAAATGATTTTCCTGATTGCTTAAAAATAATCATACATATTTTCTTGTCACATCTCAGCTGCGTTCTCACATAGAATAATTACAAATTGTATGACCTTGTTTACTTTGTAAATCTATAATATTATCCTGAATCCTAGCTAATTAAATTCGAAATCATAATGAACCCAGAGCAATGGCATGCAGCTGTGAACAGGGGTAATCAAAAATAATACTATGTGAATTTTAGATATCTGTGTTTATTTATTTGCTTTCCCTTTGTACAAGGAAGGGTATTTTAAAAAACATTCAACACAAAAACAGTTTAAATCTGAATCCTTATATTTAATTTCTTCTTTAAAATAATGGATAAGAATGCTTTTATGTCATTGTTTCATGTACGTTTAAATATCTGAACTCCCCCTCTAGAAATATGGGAAAATAGCAACTTAATTTTCTTTTGTCTCAAATACTTTATAGTTCTTTTTTAATGTACCTACTGATTGGAATCTCCCTGTTTAGGAAAAAAAAATTGCCATCCTCTAAAGTAAGGAATTAAAATTTATATGAGACAAAAATTTTAAATGGTCAAAAAATAATATGCGGATGTGTTCAATAAAAATAATTTCTAGAAAGGAATATTATTTTGAAAGACCATATCAATTTTTAATTAAGATTATGTTTATTCTGTTTTAAAGTTTCTGGTTCTAAGTTAAGATTCTCTTCTGCTTTGGATATTTCAAACAATGCAAAACACTATGGTCAATTTCTCTATTTTAGATATAGGAAGAACAATAAGGATTGTCATAAATTCCAAATTTATTCAGTAGGGCTGGAGTTTTAACCATCCCAGGTATTAGGCTTTTGTTACTATGTTCATTTTGCAGGCATGAAGTAAGGGAAATAAAAGTTTAAAAAAAAGAGTGTTTCTAAGAATTTCTTGATATTTTCTATTTTAATCAGTTTGGCACATGCAGAATTTCTGGTACTATGTGATAATATCTTCAACTAAAAATTCTTTTAACTCCATAATCTTTCTAATGAATGGATCCAAATCTTCATACCAAGAAATATTTGAACGCACTGGAAAGAATACAAACTAATATTAATTGCATTAGTTGGCTTTAATTAGGATTTTCTTGGATATTTTAGGAATAACGCTCTGTAATTTGAAAGATATTTCTTTAAAGCTAGAAATATAGAAAAACTTTCTATCTATTTTTTTTTCTGAAGCAGAGAGGTCATAAATGGCTTGATAGATTGCTTCAGTTTTCAACGTTCAGTTAGAATTAATCAAATGAATTTGATTACTGAAAGATTAAAATTATAAGATGTTTTAAAATTATGCTGAAATATAATTCCAGCCATTACAAAATCTAGAAAATCCACATCTAGATAATTTTCACTGTGTAAGATATGATATCAGCATTAGAAATGTCATCATGCACTTTGAAAATATTTTTTGGCAATGTTTATTTATTTACTTATTATGGAAATATTTTTGTTTTAATATATATTTTATTATCTGGATTCACACGTATTTGACATCTTGATACAGTCATGATTATACACAATAAAAATTTAAGAATATTAAAATATGAATGAAATTATACCAAATAGTTAAAAAAATATTTTACTTTTAACTTTAACACTACACTTTAAAGATTAATTATTGTATTCACGTATCAATAGCAATTGCGTAAAATTCAAATTAAATCTTTAAAAAACTCAGCAAATTTTAATCAACAACAAAAAAAAACTGCTTTAAAATGTCTTTAAAATAATTTTGAAAAAGTAGTTAAAGAAATAATAGTGCACAAATAAAATTATGTTATTAAAAAGCTGATATTTTAAAATTTTAAGATGATGAAAAAATAATTTTTATGTAATTTTTTGTTCAGAAGTTATGGCACAAAAAAACGTAATTTTTCAATTTCTATCTCATTTCCTTTGGAGAACAGAAGAAACTTTTTAATAGAGCAGTAAATCCTTCTAGATACTAAGAAATATGCATACCAAATTTCATTTGGATCCCTCAATATGTGGGGAATAGAGTTTAAACTTACAAACACATGGATTTCCATTTTACAAATCTATATTAATATTATAAATGTGAAAGTTTGGATGGATGGATCTTTGTTACTCAGTCACGCCAGAATGGCTGAATAGAATTGGATAAAACTCAGCGCAAAGATAGATTATAATCAGGAATAGAATATAGGTTACTTTTTATTCCGATTAATTGAGTGGTTAATTTATTAATAATTAAAAACTGATTTTCGAGTCAAAAAGTTGAGACCAAATCCAGCCAAATTTGAGTAAGGCTCCAGTTTTTTTCCCCAACAGTAATCAGGTTAGGCTTAGCAGAATTTTGACCTATTATTTCAAACGATTCTATTTATTTTCTTAGTGTTTGACATATTTAAAATCAAATATTGTTAATTAATAGATCTTTCGGATTCGTTCTAAAGTACTTTTAAATTAAAATAAAACAGAATAAAGAAAATAAAAAATTTCTTATCTGCATTGCATTACCCCAACTGGCATAGAAAAGTCAAGTATTTGAGTAACGCCAACTTGCGTTGAAAAATCACGCGTGATTGTTGACAACTGCGTATTCATTTAAATTAAAATTTATGTGTATTATACTGTTGTAACAATCTCGATCAATAAATAAAATGAGTTTCACTTGATTTTAGAAATACGAACTTGAGAAAAACGGACTTGATTTGCTGTTTTGTTTTATTTCAGGCGCACACTGTAAATAAATTTTTATGTTTATTGTGCACTTTAAAATTGGTTAAGTTGTATTTTTATGATACATATTTTTCGTACATTCTTATAGTTTTAAGTACATTATTCTTAAGATAATTTTAATTTTTTTGATTTGTTATTAATTGATAGTTTTTCGAAATACCAGGAAAATGCAATTCTAATCTTTCGAAAATGAGTAATCAAGCACGGGCTATGAGAGTAACTAGAAGTAGAGAGTCGAATCCTCAAGCAGAATTTAGAAGAATTAAGGAAGCGGAGTGACGGGCTTCATCTAGATCAGCTGAATTGTCATGAACGGTATTGGAATGTAATTGATCAAACCGTCTTATACATACATATCGAAATTTCCACGCGTACGAAGTCGCGGGTGAATGCTAGTTATATATATTTTATTTAAGCAAGTCCATCGTCCTTAATGTATTCTTTACAAATGTTGGTCTGACAACACCTGAAAATTGAAAGAAGATTTGTTATGCAAATTAATTTCAAGGAATTATTTCCAATGTTTTGTTATTTTTTAAAATTTGTTATTATTCACTCAAATATTAATAATGAAATTGCAATTGAGCCTATTCAAAATATTTCAAGAAATTGTTTATGGAATAGTCCTTTCCTGATAGATGGATAAAATAGTATTTGGAACTTATTCATATCCCATAAAGCTTTTCATACTAGAAGCATATGTGTGTGGGGGGGGGATAGATATTTTCATATCTATTGAAGCTATCATACAATTCTTTCTTCTTAAAATACAATAGGAAATAATTTCAAGCAACCAAATACACCTTGCAGATAGATGTCTGTGGTACCATTAATCTTCTTTCCGATTAAGTGGGTATTTCTCTTAACAAGAATTGCTTGAAACAAAAATTAACAAAAGAAAGATAATTTCGTATCTTTTTTTCCTCTGGTTATGTAATTAGATCTGGACTTTACAATTCAAGTAATTTCATTCAGGTTAAAAATGTATAAAAATCTGAAGGGAATTCGCAATCCGTAAGTATGTGTAGAAAGAAGAAATTTATAAACGCATTAAAAATATATGTTATATGCTGAAATAATGACAACTAACATTTATTAATCTCCAATACATGCTTGAATTTATTTAGAGTAAGCATAGAGTCAGCCTACACCGACCCAGTAGTGAAACTAACCTTGATGTTAATGGAAACATATTTTTGACGCAGAAAAAAGCATTTAAATAGGGTTTCCATGAACATAATTTCTGTTCACACAAATGTAATCGTAAAAAGAATCAAGCTAAAATAATTCCGAAAGAGTTTCAGTAAAATGATACCGCGTAATTATGGCTCTAAGAGTTAAGAGGAATTTATTCGATTTTTTAAGGAAATATGCTAAAAGAAAATACTGTATTCGACAAAAAGTTCTACCTTAAAATTTTAATCAATCTTTATATTTAAAATGGTATAGAAAAAAAATACTTTTGCGATTTTATCACTCTGTTTCTGTCAATCGAAAGTGCAAGAAGTTAAACTGATGGAAATCGGTATTTAATCTATACTTATTATAAAGCTCAATTTGTGTGTGTGTGGACGCTCTACAGTACAGACCGCTGGACCTACGGCTACCAAATTTGGTACATGTATACCTTGGAGATCGGGAATGTGAACCTCGGAGCCCTTTTTTTGAATTTTAAATAAGAATTTGAATTAATTAAAAATTAAGCGAAATTTCGGCGTTTTTCTGCAATAACTTCCGAAAATATCATTGCCCAAAGCTGATTTTTACATCAAGTTAAAGATTAAAAAATTAGATCTCTAATGGTATCAGTGTTTTAAAGTATAAATTAAATTTTTAACGAATTATTAAAGAAATTTTTTAACCATATTTGTCAACAATATATTTCAGACAAAACAATAAAATTTTGAAACAAAGGATTTAAAATTAACGAAAAACAAGTGATTGGATGAAACTAAATAAATATTAAATGTTAGGTTTTCTAAAAAATAAATAAAAAGCAAAGGTTAAGTGATCGTTAACAATATCTATGTCATTAATTTACTAAATCAGCATTTTGTTTATGGTTTAACATGTTTGAATCTATACAGAATAAGCATTAAAATTCGTGTCAAATGGCTTATTTGTAAATCATTAGTAACTGGCGTGCATATTGTTATCTACAGTAAACTTGGTCTAAATAATCGCAATAATAATAATAATTGCATTTTATGTAACTTGAAACAAAAAATACATTGATGAATAACTGTTAGATTTTTTCATTCTTTACTTTGTGAGTCATATTTAACAAAATATTTTTACGAATATTTTAAGAATGTTACATCAGTCAGTCTTCTAAGCAATCATTAAAATTGACTGATTCATAAAAAAAGGAATATTATTATTAAAAAGTGCTCTTTTAGATATTTTCGTCCACCAATTAAAAAAAATGTACCATTTCAGGCCAATCAACGTCTAGAATTACTCCAAAGCTGATATTCAAATGAATATGTGTTTGCGTATATGAATGGAAGTGTGTGTGTGTGTGTACATGTGTTTATTAATGCCTACACACCAGACCATATAATCTAGAGATACATCACTTAGTATATACATGTTTACTTTAGAGGATGAAAAAGCATACCTAGACGGATTTTTTTAAAACTTTAATTAAAATTACGCAAACAATCTGAATTTTTCTGCGATAGTTTCCAAAAATATTACGGAATAAAATTGGTTTTTTTTATCCTTTTTAAAAAGGACTTTTTTTCATTGATATCAATGTTTAAAGCTGTAAATTCAGTTTCTATTTTTAATCTTTCTTTTAAAAAGATAGAATTATATTTTCCTACAGTTAATTTCTTACAAAATGAAAGTAGAATTTAACCTGCAAGAGTACGTTACGTTAAGAATGTACCAGTGATTGCCGTCATTTTGACAAAAACTGAAACTGAATAATTAAATCAACTCTTATTGCAAATTAAACCGTGAAAAGCGTAATGTTCAGCACATGTTTAAAAAGAAATATAATGCTATGGAACAAATATAAAATGTGATATTTTCCACATAATTTTATGACAACTTACGGCCAGTCTGAGAGTTATATAGTGCAATGAACAAATAATCGTAATAAATCACGTAACTATAATAATATTAGTTACGTCACTATCGAATTTTAAGTATATCTGGCAGAGAAATTATAAAGAGAGCAAGGTACATAAGTATTTAATTGAAAATTTTAGAACTCATTACATTTGGTGAACCAGCTGGTCACCAAAGGCGGCTAGTCTTAAATAATGTGGTTGATATCCATATGTTAGAAAAAAAATGCAATTAAGTAAGATACATTATTTTGATATATAATATTTGCACCAGGATGTGAAATCATTCCAAACATAGCAAAAATAAAAAACGTTATAGGTTATTTTTTTAAATTTGATCAGTGGTCATCAGATCAATATTATCTTAAAAATCAGTGCACATTTTTGAATTTAATGTGTCGACGGAAAGAAATCAAAATTCAAACTTCAGGCTTTTTAATACATAATGAAGTCAAACGAAAAATGAGCCCTATTATAGTCTGAAAAGTCAAAATCAAAAATAAATGGACATTCTGCAACAATATTTTATGGAAGACAACCAAGATTGATAAATGTCTGAAAATAATCCGATGATCGGTATTCGGCATTTTTATCTGAAATTTTTACTACCAAAACTTTACTTAATATTTTACATATGCCTTCTTCTCAGTTTGTTTTACGCTGAATTATTGAAAATTATAATTATCTGTGTCTCCTGGACGGAGATTAAAATATTAAGGTACCAGCTTCACAGCGTTGTTCTGATTGCTGTTAATATGATACAATAATCAAATCAAGTTATTGGTACGACAATTATTGAACGGGAAAAACGACATTAGGAATATTTGAATGATATTTTATTCAAATGACAGGATTCATTTAAAACAAATAATTCCTTTACTTAGTTTTCTTCTAATTGTTGATGAGATTTTCTTTTAGCAATAACATTAAAAGAAAGGAAGAACTTATCTTTTAAGGACAATGACACTTGTTTCCGATTTATTGGTACTGAGAAAAGAACGAACAACAATCGGAATTTTCAAGGAAATGTTTTCATTTACAACAGAAAATAATCTGCATATTATTAAAAAGAAATCGCTGAATGAGAGAAAGAATATAAGCATACCTTATTAATCATTGATAAATTTTAGTTTTCTCTTACAGTATTGGATGATAAGGCGATATTACGATAAAATATTTCCTATTTCGATTAATTACGATTAAAATAAAACATACAATAAAAAAGATTATTCAGTAGCGTATTCTACTGAAAAATATTTTATACCCCAAATAATAAAAAAAGCTACAAGCGTAATCTATTTAAAAAAAATAAAAGTATAAATTAAAATGTGTAAATTTTCATAAAACCAAGCAAGCAAACAAACAAAGGAAAAAGAAATACTTGAAATAAAAATGTTATTATTTTAAAGTTGTTTTTTTTCAAAAGAAAAAAAAATAATGAAAGGAAGCAATAGTTGAAAAAACGCTCTTTACAAACGCAAATCGCATTATTACTTTCAACCTGTTATTCACCCAATCGTTATATTATTCATATCGACAATGTTCTTATAGACAAAGATGTTTCCAATTTTATAGTATTTTTTTATATTGAACGGACGGTAATTAAAAGTTTTTGTTATGCATAATGGCTGCAAATAATATAAGTTTAAAAAAACATTCTACTAAATTTTGATAAAATTTATCTCATAAAAATATTTTTGCGATGCAGTTAGAAAAAAAAAAGGATTCTTCTGCTTTCCGCAGGAGGGATGAATAAGTTTCCTTTTGGTATTAGTTAATGCTTTGATTTGATTTTAGTTTTTTTTAATTGTTTTACCAGAAGCAATATGAATGATAATAAAGGAAAAACTCTATGATAATTTAACAGTGAATTTTTCTTACAAATGAAAAATTGCTTGCTTAATTTGAAGTTACACCTGTTTTGATATACGAGTTTAGAAGTTCACGAACTGTTGGAGAAAAACCAGTTATCGATTTTCTTAGCAATATTTGTATCTCCTTATTTCAAAACTATAAAAGATTGTCAACATTAATGTACCTCTCTTTAAGATACTATGGAAAGTAATTATCGTCAAAAATATATTAAACTTGGATAATAAATTGTGCAAGTTATTAAAAGAGGGTCGCAAAAGGTCTAAAAGTGTCTGTATCAACAAAAAGTGATTTGGAAAAAATGTAATTTATGCTGAATATTAATTTCAATGACGAGTGGACTTCAACAATTCGATTAGAAATTCAACAATTCTAACAATATAAACTCGGTAATATAACAATTTGAATCATACAACAAGTATATGAGAATAATTTATGTGATTAAACGAGGTTTTATGCGATTCCACAAAACATTTTAAAAAAAACAGTGTTGTGAGTATTTTTATACTAAATTTTTTTGGGAAATATAAGATCTATATTTCTAAAATCTTTTAACTTATGCAATACATTTCCGAAAATTTAGAAGTATGATTGCTGCAAAATAAATTTTGAAAATTATCTTCTTAATAAGTTTAATTAATTTACCTCATTATTGTATTGCATATAACTAAGAACAAATATTAAAGCATATATGAATGCACATCTGAAGACAATATTGCAATTATAAATTCAACAACTACCTCTGGAATAAAGTAGTAAAATTAGTTTACAGAATACCAAAAATATTATTTCAGATGTTTGAAAATTTTTTCTTTAGTAATTAAGTTAAACAAAAAATAAATATTCAAAATTCTAAATATAATATATGTTTTTTATATCTTGTGATATCTTTTATTTTGCTCATCTGTGAGGTTACGAAGAAATTTCGAGCAACTTACATTTTAACTGCAGAACGGGATTAATTTGTTTTATAAGATCAGGGTACTTTGAGATATTTTTAAATCGTAAATTTAAAAATATTTCATTTTTCCATTGTTTATTTCTTTAGAATTTCTAGTAACAGCTATATTCTATCCAATAACAAATTCTTAATATTTCAAAATATTTTAATGAGAAGTTAAAACAATTTTAATTAAACATAATATATTTTTTGAAAAATGCTTTCAATGAAAGTTTTTTTTTAATGAGGCTACCGATTTTATGATAGTTTGTTAGACGGAAATAAAATACATTTTCAGATTATTGATATTAATTTCCTGTATTGATCTTGCATATTCCAAAATATGTTTATTTAAAATCTGTGTTTTCCTGTATAAATTACAATGCTTTCATAAATTAAATTATTCATAAAGGAATTTACTAGGATTCACATTCACCCTTAACCACGAAAAAAGAAAGGACAAAAGGGTGAAGATTGAAACAAATGTCTCTAGATGCATTTTTTTTAAACTTAGATTTAGTTAAAATTTTTAAAAAGCAATGATAATCAAACCATCATCGTTGAAAAGATAATTTTAGGAATTGAAAACTGTGAGACAGTTTTATAATCCCCTTCTCAAAATTATTCTTAAATTAATTAAAGAAAAGTAAAAGAAATAAAAGGTTAGCTTAAATTATTCAAAGCATGAATTAGTCCTTTATTAGTGCTTTTAGAAACAATAAAAAATATTTTTAAAATTAATTTCAGCAATTCATAATTATAATTTCTTTTCAGAAGGTTAATACATTCTATATCTGTATTAATATATAATTATTACAAATATATATTAATAAAGTGAAATTCCGTTTTACCGCAGAGCGCAAAAAAAATGCATGTATATTTCATCCACAGATATAGCAACTACAGATATAACAAAAGTATTAAAATATTACCTTAAGGAACTTACCGTCACCGTATTTGACAGGTTGCAAATATGAGTATCCACAGCAACAAATAGCGAAATATACAATTAAGAAAATACCGGCAAAAACGGTATGCGATATAAAAGTCATGGTGTATAACAATTACTTGCAGATACTGAAACTCAAATAACTTTCACCATTTATAAAGCATGTCTCCAATCGTGCAATAAGAGTTTCACCATAACAGGAATACTTATTTTCTTATTATTACCCAGAACATCGACGCTCTTTTTGGATACGAAAACCGTTATGACGCAGACAAAGACAAATTCAGACAACAAAGAGATTAAAATGTTTCCGCTTCATAAACGGAAATGTGGCATTGTCACTTCCTCCCAAGCATAGACAATTTTAAGAAAATCGGGGAAACGAGAAACCAATGACAAGAAAAGCTGAACAAACCATTGAAACTTGCAAATCAAAGTGAATAATGAGCAGTAAACAACCGTTCCAGAATAGAATACGGAAGAAGAAATAATTGTGATTCTTAGAAAGAAAAAAAAAATCAAAAATTATTAATAATTAGAAATAATGTTGATGAAATCGATTTACGTAAAATAAGTCATTCAAAACTTCCTCCTGCCAGCCTCTCTGAACTTGAATTTAGAAACTGAAAAATATCTTTAACCCAGTTTCATTCGAAAAATATTATCACAATTTTTGTATTAAAATATAGGGAATTCTTATAAAAGGAATTTAGTCTGTATTTATTTATTTTATTTTTAAGATTAGACAAATTGCAATTTTGAATATAGATGGCATTCAAAATAATTTTTATCCTAATAATACAAAAAAAGGAACAGAAAAAGAAAATATCAAAGTTTAAGGGTTTCGAAAATTCTTGCATCAAAAACTCTTCCTCTCTGAAATCTAACTATAAACCAGTGATAATTCTCCTGTTGATTTTCTGATGCACTAATACTGCATGACGGATTTGATATTCCGAAGTATGATGTTTAAAAAGAAAAATGCACATTTTTGTTGTTTTTTTTGCTACCAATAGGGTCTAGAAACTAACATAAATTTACAATTATAAACAAAAATTTACACTCCAAATTTCATCTAACTCGTGTTTTTGATTTATTGCGGCATTGATATACGACTTTCTGGTGCACTAATACAGTAGGATGGATTTGGTGCTCCGAAGTAAGACTTTTAAACAGAAAATATATACATTTTTGTTGCCTTGCTACCAATAACTTCTAAAAACTAGCATAAAATTGTAATTACAGTGAAATGATTATACTCAAAATTTCACTTATCTAACTCATTGTATTTATGAGTTATCACGGTATTGATATGTGAATATATAGATTTGTAGACCATCGAGTCTTTAATAAATTTGATACAGAGTTTTACAAATTCACATGATTGCAGATTTACTTATTTTAAATTTTTAGATTGTGCGCATTATAAAGCTCCACTTTTAGTAAGGTGACCATTTTTAGATTCACATTTCAACATGTTAATGATTTATTTTATAAAAATCATTTTTTGATTTATTAAATTTTTAAAAACATGTCTATACTTATTATGATTAAGACTGCTCGGCATCCACATGTATATATAAAATTAAAAAGAGGTTCAACATAGATTTATTATTTAAAAGTATGATGTTTGAACCGAAATATGAATATTCTTCTTGTTACCAATAGGGTTTAAAATCTAACATGAACTTGCAATTATAAAGAAAAAAAATTACATTCCAGATTTCATATATCTTACTCCTTGTGATTTTGAGCTATAGCGGTATTGATATGCGAATATATAGACTAACAGACCATTCTTTGTTTGACAGATTCGATACAGGATTGACATGACAAGGGCGGATTTAGTTATTTTACGTCTTTAAACAGCTCACATATATGAAGTACCACTTTTAATAAGGTAATTCTTTTAGTTTCAAATTGAAACAAGTTAATGATTTATTTTAGAATTTTTTTCTTTATTAACTTTGTAAATATATGTCTTTATTTATAATAATTATCAACTGCCCGGCATCCACATTTTTATATAAAATTACTGAAGCTCGAATGCTTAAAGAGATTCTAATAATTAGTAAATGTTAAGAAATATATAGGAACTTAACCAATTATAATTAATTAAATGTGAACGTTATTCTAATATTATTCATTCTCAGTCTATGTTTTAAAAACCTTTTTATTTGACACACAGAAAATAAAATTTTTAGTAGGCTTGCATGCGGGATTTTTCAACTTAGCGGTCCTAAGCAGCGATATAATTGGAAATCCTCCACTGATTAAGATAATGAAACTATTTTCTAAATCTCATCTGTCTAACTCATAGTTTTTAAATGATTGTGTTCACAAGATTATTGATGAAAAAGCTTTCATAAAAATATTTCTTCCAAAATTTGATCAAAATTTTAATGAAAAGATTGCAAATTTTATGTTTAATTTGCCAATTATTTTTAATTATCATGCCAGAAATAAAAATTCCATCATTTTTTTCCTTTTTGGATACAGGAAATCAAAAATAAAACTATTCAATAAAATTTCTAAGCTTAATATTGTTTTGCGCTGGGATTTATTTAATTATATAAAATTAATTAAAGATTGAAAACCTTTTTCTATAAAAACCTAAGTCTAAACAGAAAATCGGGAAAATAATTAACGTTTAAGTTCAATTAAATTTCCTTAGATAACTTGATGATTAGAATTACTCCAGCAAAATATTTCTTTGCATAAAATAGTGATGGGTATTAAAAATGTGTTATTTTAATTATTTTGGTGATTGCAAGATTTTCTTTTTGTGTTGGAGAAAATAAAAATTCCATCGCGGTCAGAAATCGAAATCATATTTATAGGAGGGTATTAAAAATATAGTTTAATTTACTGAAGATAATCCGACTTTAATTGATTATTTGTACATACTTCTTTATAAGAATTCAAAAAAAAAAATTCAGTCAAAATTACGTGCCATTGATGATAGTATACTATTTTAACAATTTCGCCTTCCTCTCCTGCTTCCGATTTCTGATTTGCTGTTTTTTGTCGCATTAGAACAAACAAAAATAAAAACTCAAACAAGTAAACTTTTATAAAGCGTTAATGCTTAAAAGTTTTAAAATGTAGAAGAATGCTTGAAACTCTTTTTGGCCGCCCCGTAGAAATTCCACTTGAACGAGCTAGTCGTATTCCGGACAACGAATGGGTTGATACTTTTCAAATTTCAATACAAGTTAGTCAAACGCAAATTTTGATTCTATGCTTCTTCTTTCATTCTTCTAAATTTTTATTCGAGTGCCAAATTGGGGAAACAAATTAATTTTCTAAAAGGTATAGTGTCGTGGCTGGTTTGTGAGTGCTTTGAATAAATAGGTAAATAGAAAACTTAACAACAAATTTATTGCAGGTTCGTTCGAGTTACTCTGCTCAGTAACTCCTACTCCAATAGCAAACATTCGAATGACGTAACTCTTTTAACTACACTCGCGCTAGTTGCCTAGTGCCATCTATGAAAGTTTATTCTCTAACGCTTCAAAATCCAATCACTACAGTATAGTATTTATGATAATGTATGAATTACATTCTTAAGTGTATATTAATATAATTTATATATACAAAAAATTCTTTTTTTAAACATAGTATTTCTATTTTTAATTTACATGATTTTAAACTTTTTTAGTTAAATTTATTAACATTAAACTAATTCATATTCATATTTAAGAAGGGCGCCTTATATCTACTTCTGGAGCGGAACTCTAAGCTCTAATTAGAGAATAAGCTCCTGCTTTACTAGTCACTTCTCTGTTCATTAATTAGCTCCGCCTTCTCCGTGTGTGTGCGGGAGGGGACTGCAAAAACCCTTGTTAAAAAAAAATTAAAAAATCTCCCAAAATGGGGCAGTTGGCAAATTGTGAAAATGCCGTGGTTCGTAAGAAATAAAAGCATTCTAAAAGATCTTAAACTACCAACGATGAAGGAATTTTTTTGGAAAATATCAATTAAATACTATCAAAACTTAGAGATCAAAATAAAGCAATAAGAGAAATTCTCACTTATAACTACAGAAATAAGTGAAATTGTAGTAAAGGGCATCAATATGGTTGAGTCTAATTCGTTAATGACTAGTGCATTTAAATGTACTATGTCGATATGATTAATATATCCTTATCGCTAAACTTTTTTTTCCTTCTCCCATTAGTTTTAATATCATATTTCAATGTGATAATTTCAATGCTGTATAAACTAAACAAAGTTATCAAAAAATTCTAAATGCTATGCTCAACACATTTGGTTTATAGCTCACTAAGACGAGCGGAAGATCAAAGGCCGTCGAGACCATAGGTTTTTCCAAGAACATCGCCTATATTACTGGCATTAAATGATGAGGAATCAGAAATGACTCATTATTTTTTAAATTATGAGCAAAATTGTCGTATCTGAAATGAATATATTTCAGGCCATTGAAATTTTTTAATATTCTTGCATTCTTAAACGATTATATAAATGTAGTGTTATCAAAAACATACCTTGCAAAGTCATGAAAATAAATAGGGAAGGAAAAGGAAAGAGAATTTCTATATTAGGGAAAAAAAAAACCCTAGAAAAATAGTAAAGTTTCCGTTTCCCTCGTGTATTTCTAACTGCTCTTTCAAAATGGCTGATACCATCTGTTCGCCTAGACCAGGGGTCGGTAACCTATGGAAACGGAAAACCCAAAAACAACAATTTACAAAATCTCCCAGTTTTTAAAGAGCCACTAAAAATTTTCGATTTAATATTATAGTATTTTCTTATATATATATTTGATTCAAAATAAACAGCTTTAAATATACACTGATGTAAAAAAAATCCCAACACTAGGAAGGAGCTGTGCTAGATAAACGAAATTTGGTAGGCGTGTTTATACATCTGAAAGATGACGTCGTTTCAAATTTCGAGCTACGCGCGTAAGTGTGGCGCTAGTAACGACACTATGAACATGCAAATGAGGTTTGCTTTAAATAAGCGCTGTAAGGTTCGTGATCATTATTTACAGTTTAGATTTGACGTAGTGGGTTAATGTTAGTCAAGGATGCCTCTGAGAAGATGAAGATGCCATTATCAACAGCTCACTGAGTTTGAACGAGGTCGTGTTGTAGGGCTACGAGGTGGGTTTTCTTTCTGCGATATTGCTGAAAGACTTGGCAGGAATGTATCCACTGTGCATGAGTATTGGCTGCAGTGGTCAAGGGAAGGTACTGCCTAAAGAAGACCAGGTTCCGGGCGGCTACGTGGTACTACTGAGAGGGAAGACCGTCGTATTCGGCGTATGGCTGTGGCTAATCGTACTGCGTCTGCAGCTGAAATTCGAGCTGCAGTTGGCACCACAGTGACACAACGAACTGTTACAAATCGGTTACTTCAAGGACAGCTCCGAGCCAGACGCCCTATACAGTGCATTCCACTGATTCCAAACCACTGCCGTTTGCGACGTGAGTGGTGTCAAGCTAGAGCTCATTGGAGGACGGAGGGGAGATCTGTTATGTTTTCTGATGAAAGCCGGTTCGGCCTTGGTCGCAGTGATAGCCGTTTGTTGGTAAGAAGGAGGCCAGGTGAACGCCTGCTAGTGGCCTGTCTGCGGCCTAGACACCCAGGGCCAACTCCTGGAGTTATGGTTTGGGGAGAAATTTCGTATGACAGCAGGAGCACTCTCGTGGTTATCCCATGCACCCTGACTGCAAATTTGTACGTCAGTCTAGTGATACAACCTGTTGTGCTGCCATTCATGAACAGCATTCAAGGGGGTGTTTTCCAACAGGATAACGCTCGCCCTCATACCGCTGTTGTAACCCAACATGCTCTACAGAGTGTCGACATGTTGCCTTGGCCTGCTAGATCACCAGATCTTTCTCCAATCGAGCACGTATGGGGGGACATCATTGGACGACAACTCCAGCGTCATCCACAACCAGCATTAACCGTCCCTGCATTGACCGCCCAATTGCAACAGGCATGGAACTCCATCCCACAAACTGATATCCGACACCTGTACGGCACAATGCATGCACGTTTGGATGCTTGCATTCAAAATTTTTACGGTTACACCGGTTACTAATGTACCATCATTTCACCTTTGAAATGGCTCTTCTCGCCAATGGCTCTACCTGTGATCTTGAAACTTTATATCAATTAAATATGTTAGCTAGACAAATGTATTCCTAAAATTTCATTACTGTACGATAATTTTTTTTTGGTGTTGGGATTTTTTTTCCATCAGTGTAGAATAATCTTTATTCATATTAAAACACAAATATAGATAGTTACATCAATGAAGACATTGGCTTTGCTTGCCTTTTGAAAGTTTGATAAAATCTGGCTAATAGATTGTTGCTTCAAGCACGACTCCAGATTTTTTTTAGTCAGTCGACTTCTAAATTTCCTTTTTATTTTATTCATGCAAGAGAACGCTTGCTCACACGAGTATGTCGACCCAATCGTCATCACTCTTTATGACTTCGCCTCACTATAGCATTCTGGGTGACTATTCCATGCTTCGAATATGAGCGACTCAATTCAAGGTATTTCTTTTAGATCTGTCTTCATGTGCTGAGTGATAGGCATGCATTTCTGGATCTCCACATTTTCCAACTTGAGTTTTGTGAACTTGCCACTCCACAAGTTTTCGGTTTTCAAATCTAACAATTGCATTTGAAGCAATCTAGCATCAATTCCAAATAGCTCAATGTTGATCTCATTTGTATTTGTGTTGAGGATTTACTATGAAAGCTAGAGTACTTTTGTTTGTTTTGAATTGCTCGAATCTCTCACCGAAATTGTCCTTCATGTTTTACGGTAGTAATTCATGTCAATAGTTGCATTGATCTCATCGAGGTATTGCCTCAGATTTTTTAAATGAAATAATTTACCGCTCTTCTTTTCTTCGACAAAAATAGATTTTTTATTCAAACAAACTACTACTTAAAGCAAGGCATATGGTGGGTTGCACTTTCCTTGCAGTTTTAGATTTAGTTCATTCAGTTTCATTGTGGTGCCTACTATGAAGTTGAATTTTTGCATCCACTTATCTTCTTCCAATTCGGGATGTTCAATGTGTTTTTTTTTTAAATTGAGGAATGTTTTAATATTAATTAATATTAATTTAATATTAATCTGATGAACCGCATGTGGTTCGCGAATCGCAGGTTGCCGACTCTTTTCCCAGGTCTGAGCGGCCATTTTATATAAATCCTCCAGCTCAATCATGATAATTTTGTAGAAATAAATTCACAAAACATTCTATTCTAGATTATTATATTAATTTACATATGAGTATTAAAATTTAATAAAAACCATCACATATCTTTCGTCTATGGCGAAATACACGACTTTTGCTCTTCTATCTATCTTGGTTTCACCCTTTCTGCTATTATGTGACCTTTCTCGCCAGGGATGGTTTGCAATCATCGTCGTCGGAAGCAGAGGAGCGGGGCTTACATTTCCCCTCCCCTTGGAGAAACACATTATAATCTTATGCAGACCTTATCACACGGCGAAATATCGTCCACACTTTTCGTCAGCAAACGACAACGAAAGTGACGTCACTTCAAAGTTTCACGTGATTGGTTGAGTTTTGTTCGCATACAATACTCTGTCTGCATTTTCAAACTGGTTAAAAAAAGTTGACGATGACAAAAAACTTGCTTGACAGGTTCTTGAAAGTAGAAACGGAAATTTGCTGATCAAAAGTGTGAACGATATTTCGCCCTGTGAGAAGACCTATAATTTTGCGATTTGAGAACAGGACGGGTTGCTTTTCACTGACCATCATCTCTCATAGTACAAAGTTCACTCTGAAATAAAAAATGAAATTCCAAGCAGTACTTGGTCGCTACATCTAGAAAAGAAGTGGAAGAGGAACTGATATGCAATTCCCAAAGAAAAAAATAACACATATACACATTTAAATATAAACACAAACAAATATGTTAAAAAAAATAAATGTGCAGAGAATAAGTGATAAAAGTAAAAGAACCGATGTGCTATTTTGTTTACATTGTACATTTCTAGAAAAGTTTTTTTTTTTTTTTTTTTTTTTTTTTTTCCAATTGCTACAATGGCAATCTGGATAGAGAGTTTGCATTGCAGTACCTACTTCCCTTTTGATACTATAGTGTCACATTGTATCTCTATAAGGCTAAAGACCATTATGAAATTTTGCACTATGAGGCGCTTGCTGGGAGAGATATGTCAAAGGGTTGTGGTCAGTTAAATGCAAATTAGAAAGACTTCAAATAATAAGGAAAACACACACATATATATATTTACAATCCTAAATAATTTTGATGTTTATAGAACAATTCTAAAATAAAATATATGGACTCTTAATCCAAATAAATTGTCTCTCAAAATTAGCATCAAATTAATATCAATATGATTTAATCAGATAAATATTTAATAAGCTCCGCACAAATTTTCACCAAAAAGCCCCAAAACATCTAACAGAACACAAATTTTAAATGCTTAATATCTTTAATCGGTAACAAAATATATTCTAATAAGGCATGATGCATTATAATTCATTGTACTCTTTAATTTAAATGAAAAAATCTAGTTAAAATATATTTTAAATGTAAAAGAATGAAAATTTTCTTTTTGTGTTAAATTTTCTTAATAGATACAAGATGCTTTTTAGAAATCAACAAAATATATAGTGCATTCATCTAATTTAACCTTCCTTAAAAACTTTTATTTATAAATCCTTTTTGGAAAGTGAATTCTGAACATAATTTCAAATAGAATGTATATATATATATATATTAACAAAATAAGACAACCGAATCAAAATAATCAATAGAAAAGGAATCCGGCCTGAAAACTTCGTCAGGAGCCACTTTCAAGCAAGGATTCCTAATAAGGGATTTTTTCTGTGAGGCATCAATGGACAATCGTCAAAAGTATTGACACCTCGTGGCCCGAAAATAGAACGAACGAAGTTTTCAGGCCGGATTCCTTTTCTATTGACTATTTTTTTCTATTGATTATTTTGATTCGGTTGTCTTATTTTGTTAATTAATTTATATTCATTTGTATTTTAGTTGTAGCTGCATTTGCGCTCTCTAAATACAATGATTGATTTAAAAATATTTTAATTCTTAAAACTTGTTTAATCAGTAATGATTTTTTAGTTTCGATTCCGGTTTTGGTTTCGTTTCCGTAGTTACTTCTGTTTCTGTTTCGTTTAAATAATTCTTTGAATATAGTATTGTGGATTTGTTTCATTAATTGGTTCTTATTCATTTACCTTTCATTTTGTGAACTTTTAGCGTGTAATTCTGAATTGAGTTTTAATTTCGATTTCGACCTATTTGGTTTCGTTTTAATATTGTTGTTCAGGAAATGTGTTTTGATTGTTTTAATAATTTTATGATTGTGTATATATATATATATATATCTATCAATTTCTTGATTAAAAATAGCAATCAAAAGATTACAAGATATGAAATAATGTTTAGATTAATAATGTTAGGTGCTATTTGATTACTGGTTAGCAATCATAAGAAACGTTTTCAAACAAATTAAAACAAGTATTATTTTGTTTTATTAATAACTAGCCGCCTTTGGCGACCAGCTGGTTCGCCATGAGTAATGGGTTCTAAAATTTTCAATTAAATCACATATTTATTAGCCTTGAAGTAACTCCAGGCATTGATTTGTCTGAAATTAATATTTTCTTTAACATGATGGACTGAAAGTTCTAAAAGAACACGTTTTCCTAATAATATTCTTTAGTTTTATAAATCAGTCAGTTTTAATGATTGATTTAGAAGACTGATTGATGTAGCAACTTTTATTTAAAATATTAATAAAAATAATTTGTAAAATATGGCTGGCAGAGCAAAGTATGAAGAAATCTAACTCTTTATTCATAAATGCATTGTTTGACTCAAACTACATAAAATGTAATTATTTACTTCATTTAGATCAAATTAATAGTATTAAACAATATATATGCCTATTAATAATATTTTACAAATTGGCCATTGGAAAGGAATTTGAATGCATATCCTGTATAAATTCAATCCCGTATAAATAAAGATAATTTATTTAATTAATGACTTAAATATTGCAAACGATCATAGAAATCCTTTGCCTTGCATTTTTTAAAGAAAATATCACATTTTATTTATTTATTTTATTTTATCCAGTCACGTGCTAAAAGTTGCATTTCTTCCGATTTAATTTGCGATGATAGTTTTTTTTTTTTAATTTGAACTTCCGTCAAAATGATGGCAACACGGTGATAAAACCTAATTTTTTTTCCTTTGACGTGCTCTTGCAGATTTTATAGAAACCTTAGTTTTGCATTTATTTTTTTAGAAACTATCACATTTTATAATGAAAAAAAAAAATATTGAATTAATGATACATATATTGCAAACGATAATAGAAATATGCCATTAAGTCGGGATTCCAATGCATATCCTGTCTAAATTCGATCAGATTTACCGTAAAGAAGATTTATTGAATTAATTATTTAGATATTGAAAACGATCATAGAATCCTTTGCTTTGCATTTATTTTTTTAGAAAATATCACATTTTATATTTATTTTATTTTATCCAATCACGTGTTAAAAGTAGATATATTTTGCGATGATAGTTTTTTTTATTCGAACTTCCGGCTTTCTTTTATTTTATAAAGTCACGTGATAAAAACATGGTTAAAATATTTCTTTAAAAATTCGTTGAAAATAGAAGCTTCCGTTATAAATTAAAAAAAACTGATGCCGTTAGAAAGCTAATTTTTTATCTTTAAATTGATGTAAAAATCCTGTTTGTGCAATCATATTTTCGGAAGTTATAGCGGAAAAACGTCGAAATTTCGCTTAAATTTTTATTAATTCAAATTCTAACTAAAAATTCGAAAAAAGGGCTCCGAGGTGCACATTCCGGACCTCCAAGATATACATGTACCAAATTTGGTAGCTGTAGGTCCAACGGTCTGGCCTGTAGAGCGCCAACACACACACACGCACATTGAGCTTTATTTTAAGTATAGATAGATATGATGTTCCATTCCATTAAACCAACTATGTTTATCTAGTCATCAAATGATAATGAAAATAGTCTATTTTTAAAATTCATTGTATGAATGCTTTCCATAGATATAAATGAACACAATCTTGTATTGTTAAAAAAACAATTTTTATCATTAAAAAATCATTTAAATTGTGTTTGGAATTCTTTCAAATTTTCATGTCCAACAATATATGCTGTGCTGTCATGAAAAAATGGACAAAAAAAAAAAAAAAAAAAAAAAAGTAAAAATAAAGTAATAGTTTGAATATTTGCACAGTACTCAGCACATTGATATCTTAAAAGTAAATTAAGAAATGAAATTATAGTTATATTTCTGATTGAAAATTATATTGATATTTGATTTGAGATTATATTTAAAGAAAAAAATTAAAATAAAATATAATGTAACATGAAAAAAAGACAAATTGTACTTGTAGCTTTAATATAGTTACCATTTTAAACTAACTCTTTATTTCACATGATTACTTTCTTTCTATTTAAACAAGTTATTTTCACAGTTTCATAAATTTCCAGTATTCCCAACTATTCTTAACTACAAACATTAACCTTTTGCACTAAAATGATGTATCCTATGCATACCTCTAAATATGTTTCTACCAGTAAATTTATGGAGCAAGATATTAATTTATTGCATTGTTATTAGAAGAGGGGGAAGCAAAATTCAATGGGAAATTGAAAATTTATATAACAAATTGCACACTACATCAAATGAAAAAAACAAAACAATGGCCTAGTAAATAGAATTAAACTGTTTTTGTTTTTTTAAATCCTTCCAAAAATCAAAACAAAGGAAAGACTACAAAACTGCTAATTCTTTTCAAAGGCTTTATTTAACATGGAACATTTTATAGTAATAAAAATATTAAAAAGGAAAAAATGAAATGGTTTATTATTACTATGATATTTAGAAATTCAGAAAGAGATGATAATAGTATAGATGATATGAAATGATACTTTTGGAATAATTTTAAAAATATGACATTAAAAAATTATTTATGCTGAACTAATTAGCAACTTTACTTTACTTTAGCAACTAGATGACAACTGACAAGATTATCACACAATACATAAATTTTTTTGGCATTATACAAAACACTACCTGTGAAAAAGCAATCTGAAAATCAGACTTAGTAATTATTTTTTTTCTAATTTAAGGTAATATTTTGTATAATTAAACTTTTTGTTTTCTACTTACACAGGATGCAAAAAATATGAAATAGATCTTGATAAATGCAAGGCCTGGATTTTATGTAACATTAATATAATAAAATTGATAATAATAAATAATACTATAAGTAATTATTTAATACCGTACATATAATTACTTAATAAGTAATTACTTAATGCAATTAAGTACTACTTAACCATAATAGGTAATTATTTAATTGAATAAAAAATGCTATAAGATTAAAAGCAAAGAAATAATCATATTGTAGAAAATAAAAAGATATTAGGGGAAAAAAATAAATTTCAAAATATATATAAATGAACAATTATAATCATAAGGACATTAATTAATTATGAAAATTTGATGGTTAATTAACACAAAACAAAACTTCTATTTCAAATCTAACCATGCTTTAAACTCAAATATGAAGATAACAAATGATATAAAAGGTTCATAGCTCTATCATATAGATATTGTCATTTTAAATATAAATAAAACTATACAGCAGTTATATTTTTTAAATTTTCTTTTATCTAAATGCAAAAATTTTAAAAATTTAATAAAAAACTTGTTCAAAGAAAATAGTTTATCATATTTAATTTAATAGGTTTAGGTAGTTGTGATAACTTTACTAAGAAGTTTTAAGAATTATTCAATAAATATATTATAATAAATTTTATAATGTAAAACAAATGTAGTTGAATTTTAGGTAATTACATGAAAAATTGAATTGATAAAAACTGAGTAAAAAAAATATTATTTAAATATATATATACACAAAAAAATTACAACACAGTAAATGATCATACAAACTTTTTTTTCAAATTTATGACTAGTCATAATCTGGATTGAACAAACATATATTTAAAACTTGAATTTTGAGATTTACTGAATGTAGAAAAACATTAACTATCAATTTTAATAATTACAAAAATTAGTAGATAAATGGTGATAATTTATGCTTTTCAATTCATAAAGTTATATTGCCCATTAGAAGTATTTGGAAATATAGTTAGATGCTTTTTACAAATGCCAACAAGACAATTAAAACAAATATGAATGCAGTCCGATTCAGAAACCTTTATATTTTTCATAAATGCATCATTAAAAATATTTTTTTCAGGAATTGTTGAAGTGTTTGTGGTATTTTCGTTTTCAGAGTTGTAAGTTTTATTTCCTGCTTGTGGAACATATTTACGAATTCGAGGATCTTTTGGATCAATGTTCTTAAAAATTGTCGGAATTGCTTCAGGAGTCAATTTTGATCTATGATGGTCCTCATAATAATCGCCAAGATATGACTGTTGCCATCGAGAAATTACATATTTCTTCATAAAATGTTTCTCACAAATACGATCCTTACTCATCAGTATTCTTTCCTTTTGAGGTACAACATGTCTCCACTTTTCTAACATCATTATATCATTTGGAGCTTTGAAAAGAGAAACCTTTTCCTTGCACGATTTTCTTCCAGTTGGGCAATTTAACACATAGCAATGTTTAACCATACTTATAATAATTTTAAAGAATTCGAAAAATGCAGAATTTTATAAATATTCAAATAGCTTTAATAAAGAAATTTAAAGAATTCCTTTCATACAATTTCTAAGGAAGGAATGTTCACTGACGTCTCTAAAATGAAGTTTTTAGCTTTTGCCAAGTTAATAAAGATCAAAGTGCCACGAATACCACAAAATATAATTCCTAAAGAAAATGCCCCTAAATTTCAGAAAACGCATGTTTCAAAATCTCGCGGCGTGAGTTCTCACTTCATTTTTCTTCGCCAACAGGAAAAACCGGTAATCTCTCTATGGTTCTTTATTTTATATGCCAGATATTAAATAACCTAAATAGAAATTTCAACTTAATTTTTTTTGTCCTAAAAAATTACCTTAGTTGCAGTACATTTTTTATATATTAATTTCTCTCTCGAAATAGATGTCTTAATAATTTCTTAATAATAAAAAGAAGCCAGCTTTCTTTTCAACTCCACTTCAAATAGTTGTCGTCAGCAAAGGAATGAGGGAAAACAAATTTTGGTTGTGATTAATAATACTGTTTTTTTTTGCTGGATGACATTCTTAAATATTGCATTTTTAATATAATGCTCTTTATGTGTTCGCCTATCCATTTTATTTTTTAAAAATGCGTCGTAGCCATGTTTGTAAGTTACATCTGTTATGACTGAGCATATGATATTGTAATTTTTATTTACTTTGTTTTGAATGTTAAATTAAAATCACAAGTTATAGCTATTTTTTTAATTTTCATTTCAATTGCAATGAATCGACAAAATTGATTTTTCATAGGGAATTCATTCCCAACGAAAGAATACATTATTTTTATAATTAAACGAGGAAATTAATTGATCATTTTTATGGGAATACCACCTATTTTCGGTTTAATCAAATTTTAAAATTTTTTGACTGTAAAAGTTTATATAAATTATGAGTTTTATTGTCAAAATAAATATGCTGTATTTAATATTAATAGAAATTCCATTCTAGTGACACTGAATGCAACTAATAAAGCAAATAGAAAGTTGTCTATTTTTGGAAACAGAGGTTAACAGAGAAAACACACTCACCTTGAAATCAAAATCTTTTGCCTTTGAACCACCACATGTGAAGAAGAAATTCAAGATGGCACTTAAGTTCTCTTATACCTTTGCCTGCAATATAAACAGCCCAAAAAAGTATTGGATTTCCAAAAAGAATAAATAGTTCATTAGATTAGGCCTTAAGAGTGAAGATTTTAAGACGAATGCTCGCTAGATGTTTTATCTTGACTGAGTAGACTATATTGTTTTTAGTAACTCATAATTTGCTACATACTGTTTCGATTTTCCATTTATTGTATTTCACCTTATACCAAAGGAAAAATATCAGTTTACATCTTGCATTTTGTAATGTTTTGAGATTTTTTTTTAAGATTATCCCCCCCCCCCTTTAAAAAATGTTTTTTTTTTATTATTGTCAAAAAAAGTTACATATTTTAGAAAGTGAGAGAAAAATTTATACTTAATGTTATAATTTTTGTAAGTTTGGGTAAACAAGTTCGTTTTCAACATTTTGTTTTATTTTTGAAGTGCTGTATAGTTGAAAGAGTATACATGTGTATATGTGTGTTGTGCAGTACATAAATAAAAGAATATATTTAAAAAAATAAATAAAATTATTGTTTGTTTTTATTCTTTATTTGAAATGAATCTAATTTTTTCCAGAACATAAAAAAACTTCCTGTTAGATTTTTATTTTAATTCTGTTTAATATTTTAGAAATACTTGTGGGTCTAAGTTGGTATTGGTAACCATTCACAAGCTATTAATTACACAGAAATTTCAAAAATCTTTATATTCATTGTCTTTTTTATTACTGTTGTTTGCTGTTACTCTGCTGTTGTTATTTAAATTTGGCTATGGTATGCAATTAATATGCAAACATCAACTAAATATAGAAAAAAAAAAACTTATTATCATAATTTTCATTTCCTAGTTTATGAAAATTCCTAAAAACTCCATAATTTAATTTTATTCCCTTTGTTACCCAAAAAAAGTATTTAATTTTTTACTTTTTGAAAAGTTAAAAAAAAATAGGTAAGATGCTCTTACAATATTTTTCATGAAAGTAAAAAATAAGCTTTTGACATTGTTTTGTCTTTCGTATTCAATTAATGAAAATGGGTCCTTGATATAGGAGTACAGTTAATCAGTAGTCTTTCTTCTTACTGTGATTCAGAATTAGAGATGGGAAAGCAGGCTGGATTACTCTTACTTGTCATAGAATCTCCAGCAGTCCTAGCAGCTGGAATAACATTATAATGCTATTTATTATATTTTTATTATGTTTAGATGCAGAATTGTTTTTTTTAATGCAAGGAGATTTCATGCTTTTTCTGTGAAACGGTCCAAGGCAATAATTGAGAAGTTTTTTTGTTGACTGACTAGATGCTCTTATTTACATCCATTTTTTATTACTTCATGTATTTTAGATTATTGATGAAAGATAGTTCTTCAGATGCTTTATTTATATCAGTGGCTGGCTATTTTTTATATGTATCTATCTTTTATATCCCTCTGCCTTCCTTTAATTTTTCCATTTATTTGTCTAAGTAAAGTTTGAGTGGGTTTTGAATAAAAAAATGTTTTTTAATGAATTTGTTTCAACTAATAGTTTTTATGAAATTAACATGTAATAGCAGCTATGAAATCATTAATAACTTCTAGTTCTAGACGTTCACTTTGTCATCTTAAAACCCATCTTGAACTGGTAGCGTTATTTCATACCTCTACAAGATGAGCAGAACTAGTATCCTTAATGGACTTCATTTAAACATCTTGAAGTAACAAGCATGGAATAAATGATATCTTCCAAATTTATTTGTAAAAATATTTAATATAAATGTATCTTTTGCATTTTTATGCCTGAAATAAATCCCTTGATTCTTACCTTTTATGATCCTCACATTTTCTTTAAAGATCTTTGAATTGCTCTTCTTTTAATTACTTATGTTGATTTAATAATATCTGATACCTAATTCTTTACTCTCTTGTTTATTTAAATGTTAGCTTAATATTATTCAATGATGATATTATTTGATTTTTTATAGAAAGTATTATATCAGAAACATGTCCTAATTAAAAATATTTTTGAGGGGTTTTTTTTTTGTGTTTGGTATTGCAGTAACATTTATTATAAAATTCTTATTCTTATAGCGGATTCATACACAGCTTACAATCAAAATACTGTGGAAGATGAAAATGAACACTTGACAGATGAATTGGGGAATAAAATTAGTGCTCTAAAATCTGTGAGTTATTTATATTTTCTATTTGTCTATTTATCTATTTCATTTGTCTATTTTTCCATTTGTCTAGTTTAAAATTAAATATTGTTTCTCTGAATATCTTACTACTCTTAATTATTGCATTTACCCTTAATAGAATGGGTTCCATGTATTACATTTGATGATGACTATCATAATATAAATTTCAAAGTATAAGAAATTATTAATATTTAGTTTTGCAGTTTTATTATATCTAATGTTATATTAATATAAATTCACTTATTGAAAAAACGTAGATTACATGCAGAACATAGTTTATTCTATGTGTAAAAAATTTCCTTGCAAGAGAATTTAAAATAATTCATTTAACAAAATGATAAGCAATGAAATCTTAGCAGTAACTTGGTATAAAATATCTAATTTTAAAAATGATGATTCTAGAACACAATTCACACCAGAATTTTTTCCTCGAATTAATTAATTTGTGATTATTCAAAGTTGGGCTATTAAAAAGGCTGCTGTTTTCCATTATTATAAAACAACTATTGCCAAATTAAAATGACATTAAATCTCTTTTTACAGAAGCCATTACCCTGAAATCTATTTTTTGTATATTGTAAAAAAATAATAAATATTTCTGTATGAAAGTTCAATGTATTCTCCTTTAGTTGCATGGGGATTAAAATATTAAGATTATGTTATATACCTTATTTTAAAAGCACTAAGCATTTCTGTTGTTGTAGCTCTTAATGTTTCGGTATCTTTACCAGATGTTGCAGACACCATTTCTTTAGTAAAATAATTTTAAAACACACACACAAGCGGAGTGTTATAAAAGAACATATGAGTCAAAATGTTATCCATTTCATCCTTAATCATTACCATTTACTTTTTTTCTTGGGAACTGATAAATAGAACTTCAATGCAGAGTGTTTTGTTATCTATATTCTTTAGTCTAGTATTCATAACAGTCTAAATGAGGGAAAAAATGTGAAAATAATAACTAATAAATTTTTATGGATTGGAAAATGACTTTTTTCCTGTTATTTCTGCTTTTTACAAAGAGGCACATAGATTTATGAACCAATTTTTGCTTTTCATATGATAATATTAAAAAAAATTATGTACAGGGCTATATAATTGTACTATATTATTATTTTGTACTACTATTTTTTTAATTAAAGGAAAAGATCCTGCCTTCAATCAGAATATTATTTTAATTAAATTATATACCATACAATTAATTTGTAATATTCTATTATAAAATTAGAAATAAAATTTTTGCTTAGAGAGTACATTAATAAATAAACCATTACTTTGTAACTGCACTAATCTTTTAAGATTGTAATTAATCTTGATATGTAAAATAAAGTTTTGCAAATATTATTATTTATTGTGTATAAAAAAAAATTGCTGTCTCCTTTTAATGATTGTGCCGTAGAATACCAAATCTATAAAGGAAAAAAAATCCCAGTTTTCAGGTATAGATTCTTGATTGTATTTTAAAATTAAAACATAAAAAGCATTAAAAAAATATGCTAGAAAAGTAGTTAGTTCTCTCTGAATACTTTTGCTTAAATAAGTTATTAAAAAAGTATATCTTTATACATTTTGCAATACTTGGTGAATCATCCATGAGTTTATTAGGAAAACTTTTTTATGTTGCAATAATAAAATAATTTATATTAAAAAAAAATACTGCATCCAATCTCTCTCAGTTTGTTGATCATTAAAGTTTAGAAATGCCATCATTTTATCTGCATGGCATTTATGAATATAGTTATTATGATAGATGTAATGCTTACCAAAGAAAGCAATAATTACCATTCATTTCTCTATATAAAAACACTTTCAAATATTTGCACTTCTATTTGAGAGTTAAAATTGTTGATGATTTCATTTGAATTTATTATGAATTATTTTTTATTTAAGCTCTCAATTGATATTGGTCATGAAGTTCGTGCACAGAATCAGATGCTTCGGGAAATGGTAAATATATTTTTTAAAAAATTAGTTCTGTTATTCAAAATTGCATTTATAGAGCACATTTTTTTAAAAAAATCATCTATTTAGTTATTATAATAATGTATTTAATAGTTCATATAATTTTTTTTGATTATAAATCACTCTATAATTTTGCTGTTCAATGTATTTATTTACTCTTATCTTTTTCTCATAAAGGCTTGATTTTGATTTATAAAATGTTTTATTTTTCATGTATTTAAATGTTACCCATGAAATTTTTAAAGGATTTGTTGTTGATTATGAAATTATTTATGTAATTTATGATGAAATCAAATACAGGCCACCATTATTATGCTCATTAATTATGCTCCTTTCTATTGTATTGAATTTTTGATTAATTCATTTATAAAACCTGTTTATGAAAATTTTATTAATTATAGTTGTGTTTTCACAATATTGATCTGTTGAAATAATCTATTGATGTTGAAATAATATATTATCTGTTGAAATAATATGTTGCTTCTAATATTAAAATATTGTTCCAGCAAGGTAAAAAACAAAACAAAAAAAACCGTGCAATTTTTCTAATATTTTTGCTTTTATGTATTTTGATAAATTAAAAAACCATGTAAAGATAAAATCTATATTTTTATTATATTATATTATGTTTATTTTATATTGAAATTACCTTTATCTAATGAAAAGGAATTCTTCTGTTGTCTAAAATCTGTTTCAGAATTTAGAATGCATGTGTGTACTCACTGTTGGGACGGGAAAATAACAGCACACAGTTCTCTTAAGCATAGCTAAGCATAACTTTATTCGAATAAATCACATTTATATACAGGCAGAAACAACACTAAAAATGACGTCACATAACAGCGCCATCTAGCGGTGAGCGTGGCTGAATTATTGCTCGAACATGCCGCCCACCTTGAAATAATATTTCAATATTCATACATAATACAAATACAATAAAATACACAGAATAAATATGACTAAAATAAATTGTTTAAAATACATATAGACAATATTAAATGCTTTGAACTCTGTTTGGCTACAGATATAAAGTTTTTCAAATTGGTAACTGGCACAGTTTAGTAATATTTCTTTTAAATATGCCTTCTGATGTTTTGACAGTTACAACTCTAACATTACCATCTGCACCAGTGTGTAATTCAATAACTCTGCACATTTTCCATTTTGTAGGAGGCAAGTTATCATCCTTCAAAAGACACAAATCATTAACTTGAAGGTTTTTAGTGGGTAATAGCCATTTTGGTCTTTGTTGTAATCGACACAAATACTCCCTATACCAACGTTTCCAGAATTGCTGAATCATTTTCTGGATAATTTGCCATCTGTTAAGGTAGGAGAGTTTGGTATCAATGTAATTTGGCTCAGAAATGCTTGTTAATGATCTGCCAATTATGAAATGACCATGGGTTAAAGCTGATAAATCTTTGGGATCTAATGATAAGGCGGTTATGGGTCTGGAATTGAGACAAGCCTCAATTTGAGCTAAAAGTGTCTCAAATTCTTCATGTGTTAATTTTACATCACCAATAACACGTTTTAAATGATATTTTGTAGATTTTATACCCGCTTCCCAGAGTCCACCCATGTGTGGAGCACTTGGAACATTTAAATGCCAATTAATACCTATATTAGACAAAAATTTGTTAACGTTTTCGTTAAAACATTTGGATTTTGCAAGTCTCTCGAACTCCATCAATTTACGTTTAGCTCCAACAAAGTTAGAACCACAATCGCTATAAATGTCACTACATTTTCCTCTACGAGAAACAAACCGTTTGAGAGCAGCGATAAATGCATCTGCTGAAAGATCAGTGACCAGCTCAATGTGAATAGCTCTAGTGGTGAAACAGACAAATAGAGCTATATATGCTTTGAAAGATTTTGAGCCTCGTCCCTTAGCTGCTTTAATTTGGAACGGACCTGCATAATCTACTCCACAACGCATAAATGTTGGGGCAGGAGAAATGCGAGTGGATGGCAAGTCACTCATCATTTGGTTAGTCATAGATGTTCTAAATTTGTAACATTTGACACATTTTCTAATTATGTTTCTGATTATGTCTCTTGCACCTATAATCTAAAATTGTTGTTGAATACAGGATTGAACAAGTTGAGAACCAGCATGCAATAAATTTTCATGATAATGTCTAACAATGAGACCAGTGAACATATGTCCTTTTGGCAATAAGATGGGATGTTTTTGATCGTATGCGATAGTCGCATGACGCAAATGACTGCCCACCCTGAGTATACCCAAAGCATCCAAAAATGGGTTTAGTGACAAAATTTTGCTTCTGCAAGACAGATGATGATTAGCTTTAAGTGCATTGATCTCACTATTAAATTCAATAGACTGAACTAACTTAATTATTACAAACATAGCATTATTAAGTTCATCAGTTTTTAAGAATCCAGTTATCTTGTCATTTACATTTTTACAATTATGAATAAATCTTAAACAAAGAGCTGTTATACGTTTAAGTTTGACAAGAGATGAATATTGTTTAATCAAGTCATTTGCTTCAACTGAGTTGCTGAGTGTAGCAGTTGATTGAATGCTACACAATTTTTGCTCAGGTACAGGATCACTTACCTGAAATGTGGATGTACATGGCTGAAAAAGTGTTGATTGATACAGAAAATCTGGTCCACAAAACCATGAAGAATTAAGTAGCTTTGATGAGGACACACCACGACTTGCCAGATCAGCTAGGTTTGCCTCACTATTGACATGGTGCCATTGAATAGGTGATGATAAATTTTGAATCTTCGCTACCCTGTTAGCCACAAAGGTTTTCCATCGGCTGGAATGGGATCCCAACCATGAAAGAACAATGGTTGAATCAGTGAAAAACTGGGCTTGTGTTATAGGAACATATAATGCCCTGCAAGTGAAATCCATTAATTTCACCAGCAACAAAGCTCCACATAGCTCAAGTCTTGGTATTGATAAAGATTTAAGCGGTGCAACTCTAGTTTTGGATATTACAAGTTTCACATTGATTTCTCCACTATCTAACACTGAACGAAAATAAACAGCAGTAGCATATGCCTTTTCTGAAGCGTCGCTGAAACCAATTAGCTGAAATCGGGCATTGTTGGCCTCTAGGAATCTTGGTATATTGATAGTTTTGACGATTTTCATGTCTTCTGAAATGTCTTTCCATTCGTGTGCTATATCTGAAGGAACATATTCATCCCACTGCAGCTGATGTTTCCATAATGTTTGCATCATGATTTTGCATCTGATTGTGATAGGTGACAACCAACCAAGTGGATCAAAAGTCTTTGCTATTGTGGAAAGAAGTGTTCGCTTGTTTAAGGCACTTTCAAGAGGTGCTAAATCGACTTGAAAGAGAAATGCATCAGCTGCCGGATTCCAGAGAACACCTAAGGTCTTGATTGTCTCATCAGTGTCAATGTTCAAACATGCATTTGTCAATTGCGAATCTGGAGTTACTGATTTCAAAAACTCACCACTATTTGATGCCCATTTCCTTAAAATGAACCCTGCACCCGACAACATTTGCATTAATTGTTCACGCAATTCAAGTGCTTCATCAACTGACTGTGCTCCGGACATTAAATCATCAACGTAGAAGTGGGTCATGGTTGCCTTGGACGCTAAAGGAAAATTGTTTTCTTCTTCTGTTGCCAACTGTTGAAGACATTTTACTGCAAGGTATGGTGCTGAAGCAGTGCCATATGCAATTCTTGTTAGACGGAAGTCCTGAATTGGCTCTCTTGGTGACCATCTCCAGACTATTCTTTGAAAATCTGAGTCTTCCAGTACAACTTTCCTATACATTTTCTCAATGTCTGCTGCAATCGCTATTTTGTGTGTTCTAAAGCGAATTAACAGTATTGTCAAATCACTTTGCAACTGCGGTCCCACCATTAATTTGTCATTAAGTGAAACACCAGTTGAAGATTTTGCAGAACCGTCAAAGACAACACGAAACTTATCTCCTGTTTTATTGGGAACAGGATGATGTGGAAGATAAAAACTAGATGCGACAGGAACATCAAGGTCTTCCTCGGGCACTGGTTCCATGTACCCGAGATGTAGATAGTCTTGCATGAACTTGTGGTACTGAGTGGAGAGTGATTGGTTGGTTTGAAGACGGTGTTCAATTTGGAGAAAACGACGTACAGCTATATCTCGAGATGATCCAAGTTTTTTATCCGAATCATGAAAGGGTAGTTTGACCACAAATCTGCCTGATAAATTACGAGTGAATGTTTGTTGAAAGTGATTCTCGCATGCGATTTCCTCCTCTGTATAAGGTTTAGTTTTTGAAACCTCCTCAAGTGACCAGAATTTATCTAACTGATATTCAACTGTACTGCAGCACACGTGACTTGATGAAATAGTATCTGTTCTGATTTGTGGATTAATATCCGTTTTTCCTAGAATAACCCATCCGAAGACAGATTCTAGAGCAGTTAATGAATGTCCAGGAACTGTTAAATGTCCACTCAACATAATCTCTGCAAATATATCTGCGCCCAGTAAAATATCTATAGGGCCAGGCTGGAAGCAGTTGACATCAGCCAGCTTTAATTGACTGAAAGCATTCAAAACAGATGCATCGACTTGAAATTGTGGAAGGTCACAGGTTAATTTGGAAATAATTAATGCCTCGGTTGTTATACTGACATTTTTGTAAAATAGAGATGTCATTCGCAACTGAACCGAACCCTTATCCGTGCCAACCCTTTTTGAACTCAAGCCATCAACATCTATATTTGTACGATTATGCTTTAGTTTTAATAAATTTACGCAACTTTCCCTAATAAATGTACCCTGACTTGCCGAGTCTATTAGTACTCTACATTTATGTGAAATGCCATTTATATCCTTAGCATAAACAATTGCAGTTGGTAATAATACACATTTTGTTACTGTAATTATTGTGTTGTTGCTACTAACAGTAGAAGTCATTTCATGTTCCAATTCTATTGCAGGTTTATTTTCATTTGAACCTTTGGAACATAATAATGTGTTATGTGGCTGCGAACAATGTTTGCAGTTCCCTGTGCGACATTTACTAATTGGATGAGTTTTGTTTGATTTCAAACAATTAGAACAAAGTTTATATTTATGCACAATTTGCCATTTTTCTTTCACAGGAAGTGATAAAAAATCATTGCATTTAAATAATCCGAAATGAGAATTACTTTTACAATATAAACATATATTCCCAACTAGCTGTGACGGAAATGCGGATTTATTTATTTTTTAATGTATATTGGCGCCAACAGATCGTACGTCTAATATTGCACCTGTTTTTTGTTTTTGGCAAAGTGCCAATGACGATAACGCATTCGCTCGAGTTAAAAGAAAATCCTTGAATTCTTGGAAAGATGCTACTTTTTTTGCTTGTTCTAATGTCCAAACGCGAAACGTTTCTGAATCGAGTTTTCCTTTTAATAGGAAAATAATTATAGTATCCCAATGCTCTACAGGCTGATTAAGGATTTTTAATGTATCAATGCATTGTGAAGTAGTATCAATTAATTTCCGTAATCCTGTTGCCGATTCATGTTTTAAACTAGGTTGGGAAATTAATTTATTTAATGCTGCATTTATAATTTCCGTTTCATTTTCATAGCGTTCAACGAGTGCATTCCAAGCTCTTTCGTAATTCTTATCTGAAATTTGAATTGAATTTAATAAAGTTGCTGCCTTACCTTTAACAGAAAGTTTAAGGTATTGTAATTTTTGGCAATTACTTAGAGAGTTATTATTTCCTACGCTTGCCAAAAATAAATCACGAAATGAAATCCAATCAATGTAATTGGATGTAAATACTGGTAATTCTGTACGAGGAAGTTTTAAACTATTTACTTCAGTATTAACCGTGTTCTGAGATGCATTTAAACTACTGTTATCCCTAACACATTTCCTGAATTCATTTTTTAAGGCAATTTTTAACGTATCAATTTTAGAGAACATTTCATGCATTTCTTTTTCATATTTATCAAATTCTGCATCCGAACAAGTAGTAAGAATATTGTCATTTAATTTATTTACTTCATTAACTAATGCATCGGTATTGTTTTGATACACTTCAATATCGGAAACAGAAATAATTTGAGATTGCAAACCATTTACTTCCGAAACTAATCTGGTAAGCTTACCTTTAGTTATTCTCTTTTGTTTAAGTATGGCTTCCATGTTGTGACTGTGACCTTCCTTGGTGAATGCGATGCTGCTCTGCTGTACGCTTCAGTTTTGTTTTTAAAGAACCTTCGTTGACTGTTATAAATCATCCATAATAATTAGTTCGATTAAATGCTGCGGTTAGCTTAATCCTTGTTGAAATCAAGCTCCGGCTCTCGACGGACCATATGTTGGGACAGGAAAATAACAGCACACAGTTCTCTTAAGCATAGCTAAGCATAACTTTATTCGAATAAATCACATTTATATACAGGCAGAAACAACACTAAAAATGACGTCACATAACAGCGCCATCTAGCGGTGAGCGTGGCTGAATTATTGCTCGAACACTCACAGTTTAATTTAAAACTTTGAAAGAACAGTTGCAAATATCAATAGGTCTTATTGGTAGGAAACCATGACTAAAATGATTAATATTGCCTGTATTCCAATATTATATATTATTTGCATCTTTGTCATTAGATATTGCAACTTCGTTTTCTAATTGCACTTTTTAAAAAATTAATTGCTTCATCTGTGTAAACTTGTTAATAAGCTATAGCAGCGTTTTATGGGAAAATCAATCATGAATGTAGCATCTGAGCAAATGTTTTTCTTTTATGCTTGAAAGGCAATCACACCATATTATTACTACAATGCAATATTTTTAAGCTATTATTTTATGTGCATATTTCAGTTGCATTATTTTGAGTAAGAGAACGAGGATCATAGATCTGTCACTTGATCTGTATGCTCATCTGAATTTTCTACTATCAATATTTTTAATGGTAGTCCATTTGTAATAATATCTATTAATTGCATTTCAGGCATTATTCTTAAAACAATTTTTGCTTAGGATAAAAATCCCATTGAAAATGTTGCCATTACTGTTGTAAATGTCTAAAATTTCTAGCATTTTTGCAAACATTGAGCAATAATGTGATGCTGGTATCAGACATTTGTCATAAATAACCTCAACTTTTAGCATTTCATAGACATTGTTCTGCTAATTTTGCCTGGGGGAGAAAAAAGGCCATAGTTTTTTTCCTGTCCTATATCATATTTGTAGTGGTGTGGACTGGTTAGGGTTTTCTATGTTTGGTGTTGTACTATAGTGTCTCTCCTAAAAGGGACAAAACATGCATTTTGTAAAATACTCATGTTTGTTTATATATAAAATATATTGAAATATTGTATAGATGTAAGTAAATTTTGTATTGATAATTTCAAATGACTATTGCATAATAACAGATTTTATGATGCAATTTGCATAATTCTCAAAATTTATATATCGTTTTAAATCTTTTTCTCTTAATTGATTTACTACAAAGTTTTGAATGATAAAGAATGCTTTCCGTTCCCCTTTATTACATCTTTAATTCACTGATATACAAATTTTAAAAATTGTAAACCAAAGCCACTTAAAAATTTGATTTCATGATTTTTGATGAATTTCCATATTTTAAATAACACTTGAGTGAAATGTTCAATGAAAGTTTGGTGCATTTTAGCTAAGAATGGCTCTTGTGCCAGTAAAACCCAAAAGACCAAACTGAAGCCTGAGTACAATGGAATTTTTGCAATAATTGGAATAATAATAATGGAATTTTGCATATTTGTAATGACACAGATAAATGCCTTTATTTCTTGATCAGTTACATCTTTCCTCCTATTTCAGACAGAACATGGTGATAATTCTCTTTGTGCAATTATCTGCAATGCATATGCATTCGTTTTGAGCAATTTCTATAGTTAAGGAAATTGTTGAAAGAAGTGAGGTGAGATGCAGGTTCAAAGAAGCCCTAATCCACCAAAATAAGTTGAAACTAATCTTGGTAATTATTTGACATGTTTGTAAATACGAGTACAGGCTTCATTTAAGTTGCCAGTGCAAGTGAGGGATCTTATGTTTAGCACTATTCAAGATACAAATTATGTAAGAATAATGCTATGTCAAGCAAAGCTCAACATCTGAGTTATTATAATGTTACGGATTTTCTGTCTTTCTTATAGTTATCCAAATCCGTCGGGTTCCTTTACTTGTATAGTGTGTGTGAATATTGCGAGAAGAAATAAACACACAATGATCAACCTTTTATTAGACGACACAACACAGACGGCGTTTATTTACAAAATGAAGACAGAACAGCACAAAGATGACAAATATTTACAGCACATCCATGTACAGAAGAAAACTATATACAGCCGAGACCACCGCACAGGACAGCACACCGCAGTTCTCAACTGCAGACAGTAGCCCACAATAACAACAGTAGTCCACACTAAGTAACTCCGTAGTAACTACGCCCACAGCTCACAAAGCGACCAGACAAGATTCAGCAGGATAGGGAATCTTTCTGGGATTCTGTCTCACATAGATCTTTCCGAACAGGCTGAAACTACTCCTCTGTCTCTTCTTGCTTTCGCTGCCGACTCACTACTTCACACAACGAGACTATTGCTCCGTTCCCGACGGCGACACAATGGGCTACGACACAGGTTTCATCAGAATACGCCACACAGCAATTCAGCACTCTTTCGTTGCTTCGATTTTCTCCCGGTGACTCCTCTGCTCAAGACTCTTCTACTGAACCTCTCCGTTCAGGTATACCAATCAATCACTCAGTTCAGGATCGACACACGCAGCAGACGTCGACAGAAGACACAGCGACGACACACAGCGATCCAGCAGGACTCCTTAATTTAAGACCTCTCTGTTCGACTCGGTCGACCATCGCCGTATTTCCTTCTCCAGCTTCTGATGGCTCCTTATATAACAGCGGAATGTGGAGCTAAAATCCTTCTGAACCAATCAGGAGCATTCTGGATGTAGCTTGGCTCCTAATGGACGGATCGGGAAAATTCGCGAAGTTTCAGGTATTATCCATTTTGTCGCCAAATGGTCGCCAAGCACTGAGATTTCTGATGTTATACCCGGGCACCATTCAACACAGATGACTGTAAATCTGTCTTCTATACAATAACATTATTAATGCGGGAAAGCAAAATTACTGATTTGTAACAATCAGATTAATGTTCTGTCGAGTACAGCTCAACATATAAGTTACAAAGTAATAATATGTCAAACACAGCTCAATATATGAGCTGAAAGGCTTAAAATATATTAAAATTTGCTTATATGAGAATGTATTTGAAAAACAAAATAAATGTTAATCCAAAAGTTTTTTTTTTTTTAAATCACTGGCACCAATTTGCATAATGTCTTTTTATTGGGCCGTACATGTTCTTTTAGCTGTGGATTCTATATAAACTAATAATATTATACTTTTAAAGATTAACTTAGTTCATTATGAGAGCTTTGTGTATACATTCTTAGGGTTAAAGTTCCATATAACAATTCATATAGTTACTAAAACTATTATGTTACAAACTATATTTAGCAAATATATTTTTTAATTCTTTAACATACTGTTACTTTAATCTTTAACATCACTGTTAGATATGATATCAATAATGTTTGCTCTGCAGCAGAATTTCTCTTGTGTATCTGTGTTTGAGAATCTTGCATAGTATTTATTGACAATATAAAAACTTTTATTGAATGGAGAAAATATTCTGCAAGATTATTTATTCTCAAATCTTGCATCAAATAACATATATAATTATTAAAATAACTTGATTATTCTTTTTGCTTTATATTTAAAACCAGGGTAAATTCGGATTTTTTACTTTTCTGAAATCAAGTCCCTTTTATGAATATGCTTTCAAAAAATAAGAATTTGGAACTTCCTTAATATAATTGCTTTCTTTTTTCTAATTGTAGCATTTTTTTAAAAAAATTTATTAACATATATTTTGCTAGTAAATTGTAATAATCATAATAGTTGTAATGATCATATTGAAAAGGATGGATGCTGACTTTACTGTTTTCTTATCCCAAAATCTTAAAATGTACAATTTTAATATAGAATTGATTTTTATTTCTTTTAATGTGTATGTGAATAAGAAAGTCACCAATTATCAGATCATTGTATGTGATATTTGGTATCTTTGTATTTTATAATTAAACATATAATTGGAAATGTATATTGTATTTCCTGTAAAATTGGATAAATTCTGAAAATAGTGATGTTGTATACTTGCAATAAATTCTGCATGATATTTATTACTTAAACAAACATATCGATTTTGGCTTATTACTGTGTACTTTAAGAGTGCTAGTGGTGTTGCATGATTTTTTTTTCTTACATTTCTTTTAATAAGTATGAATTATTATTTTTTTTTTGTGAAAAAGAAAAATCTATACTTTAGATCTGACTTTGTGTGTTATTCTATTTTATAAACTTTTATTATTATTATGTATCAAAATAATTTTTTGATTTGTAATTTGACAGGTTATTAGTCGGGCTACTTATGTTCTTTTGGGTTTATTTGGGACATTTCAATCAAATCTCATTTTGTTAAATAACTAACATATATTCATTATATTGTTATTACTAATTGTAGTGTTTTGTGATTTTTAGAATATAATTGCATATTTTAATTATTTTTACTGTCGCAAACTCTATGTATTCTATGAATAGGTATTTGAACTATAATTCTAATTCGAATGATTTGAAACTTTGCATTTTTTATTTCAAAATGAAATTAAATGAATTTAATAAAGCACTGAAGAGATTTTTAAAGTTATTTTTTTCAATTCTAATATTACTGATTGATTTACCAATATATATATATATATATATATATATATAATTTTTTTGAGCCTTCAGCTAAGCTAATTTTTTGTAATCATTTTAAGATAATTTAAATTTGTAGTGGTTAAATATTGAGAATCTTGTTTTGTTCTATAGAACTTGAAGCAAATTTTACTTGAAATGAACTATAAATTTTGTTTTATTGATGTATCTTTGGACCTTGTTTTTATAATTTCAATTTCAACCATAAAAAACTATAGTTATAAAATTGTATGATATTCTCTTGAAGTAAATTTTCAAAAATAAGATTTTGAATTTTAATAAACCAATTGATATAATATGTGGAAATGTTGAAGAATTTTTTTTTTCTTTTTTAACAAAGCAAGTATTGTGCCATACAAAAATGCACCATTGTTTACAGTTTCAGAATAAATTATATTAATATTCTTAAATAACATTTTAAAATTAAAAGCTATAATATGTTAGTTTTAGAATACAAATTTTAATGAAAAATATAATTAATAAAATACAATATTGTAAATAAATGTCATTTTTTTTTTGGAATAATTACATTTATTTCATATTCATATTGCATGTTTCAGTTTTTAATTTGCACATTTGCCTCTGCTATTATTACTAATAATATTAAAGAAAATATTTTGTAATCAAAGTGATAATTACATAATATTTTATCTATTTTTCTAGGATGATGATTTTGACTCTACTTCTGGATTTTTGTCTACAACAATGGGAAGAGTCATGAAACTTGCTAGAGCTGGCCATAACCGTTATATTTTATATTTATTACTTTTCTCCTTCTTTGTTTTCTTTGTTATTTATATCATTTTAAAATTTCAGTAATTTTTCATACAAAGACAATTTTGTAATATATTAATAACAAGTTCTTCAATTCATGTTTAACAAAAATATGTATTAAATGTAATTATGAATAAAGAGATTTGTTTTTGTCCTATAAATCTTTATAACATTTCTTGTAAGGTTTTGCAATTATGTATAGATTTTGTGGAATTCCATAATGTAATTTATATATTCTGAAAAAATATTTTCCAAAATGTAAGATATTTTGATATATTTTTTATTTAGATTTTAACTATGGATTGTTAATTATATTGCATTTGCTTTATACAAAACAAACCCTTGTTCCATTTATTTCAGTATAACTGGCAAATAAACTATTTTATTTTGTTATTTTTTTGTAATCTGTCTCATTTCTGTATGCTCAAATAGTATGTGATAATTTTATCTTGTAAATGAAAAGAGGTAAAATCAAATGTTTGTTTCTATTTAAGGATCTAATCTCAGTGACATTGTATGGAAACTGATAAATATTTAAAATTTTTACTATAGATCTATATCCTTCTTGAACTTTAAAGTTTAATTTTTTTTTTTTGAATCTTGATTTTATGATCTTTCAAAAGAATTTGAGATTATAGTTTGTGAAAAGTTATTTCTTGATTTGATTAAGTTTTCATAAATTAAAGCTGTTTATAAAGATGTCTTTGTTGTATATTTCATATTTTTGTTATATATTTTTTCAATTAGAAGTCATATTAGAATGACTCTAATATGACTTGTAGTCATATTAGAATGCATTTTTTACATTTAGCCGGTCACCAGTTCAAATTTTTGTTTCAAGCTGTTTAAGGGTTTAGTATATTATAGAAATTTTACATTTTATTGATACCTTATTTTAAAAGTTTCTATCTTCATAATATTAGTAAAAAATCCTAATATTATTTAAATATTTTTTTTTTTAAATGTAATAATTTTTGGAAATAATAAGTGGAACAAAGAATTTTTTGAAATTAAGGTTGATAATTTTTATTTCTCCTGTTGAGAAAAATGAATTTCTTGTCTTCTGATGTAATCTTTTAAGGATTTTCTTACTGTTTATGTCATTAACAATGTTTGATAGTTAGATTTAATCCTAGTTTATGGAAAAGCCTTTGTCATCTATTTCTTAGTTGTCACCATCATCGACTAGAAAGTTCAAATTCATTTACAGATTGGAAAAATTTATTTATTTAATTTCATTTAAGTCTTTAGATATAGTTTCATAATCATAATTCTGTCAGTTAACTATTTTTAAGTATCAAGTTATCATAGACTTCAATTTCTATCTTAATAGCCTTAGCCCTGTTTTGTTTTTTCTATCTCAGTGGAAGTTAAATTTTATAGCATTGCAATGTTATTAAGGATGTAATTGTTTAACAATTTTTTAACTTTTACAGTTTTATAACTTCTTGTTATTCATCCTGTGAATTGCTCAGATATGAAACATAATCTTTCTTTTTTATTTTTCAACAATAAAGAAAATTGTAAATTTTCTCAGATATGAAACAATTTTTCTTCTTTAGTTTTAAACAATGAAGAAAATTGAAGATTTTCAAATATTTGATGGAAAAATATTTAAAAACTTTTGAATTCCTGCACATTTGATAGCTGTTGTTGAAAACGATGAAAAATATTTTTTAAAAATTGCCAACAACCTGAAAAAATTGCACATCAGCTAAATAAAAATCAGCAAAAAGATTATTCAAAATTTTAATTGTTTTTTAAAATTTAAACTTGAGCTTTTATTTTTTCCAAGTTTATTCCTGGTAAATGTCAAATTTCATATTAATTTTTTATTGATTAAAGTTCTGTTTTTAATTTCACTTAAAAAAATCATTGTGAAACATTTCCATTCTCAAGATATGTGCGAATCAAATTTAGTAGCTGTCTATGAAATATTTCAATGTGTGTTGCACCAACACATAGGCACACATATTCATTTTTATTATTAATAGAGATGAGGATGAAATAGATTTATGCTCTTGCATCTGTTAGCATTCTACAGGTAGAGTGCTCCACTTACAGTGTCAAATTTGGCTTAAGAGGGTGGAAATGTGTTTAATGGAACCTTTTTTTTTGATTATTTGAAGAATTTTAATTGAAAATAAAACGGAGTTTTAGTGTTTTTCTGCTATAATTTTTAATAAACTTTTAAAAATCTCTTCAATGGATGCATTTTCTTCAATGTATGTCAGTACCAAGTTTAGTTACTCTTAAGTCAATTAGTCTGAGCTTGAGTGCCTCTACTGATTTACATTCTCTTTATTATTGGTAAAGATTCCTTATTATTTTTAAAGATAAATAACACAGGGTTGTATCAAGTGCAATCCTTACATGAGAAGGCATGCTCTTGATACAACTCTATTTCATTTATTTATTTTCATTTTAAGGTTGAATTTTTTTAAAAAAAGATACTTATTTGTTTAATTTTTTAATTCTTTTTTATTGATTAACTAATGAGTTTCACTGTTGATACTTTATAAAAATGAAAAAAGAAAAAAATCTTTTGTAGATTTGTGTATATGCAAACATATAGTGCTTGTACTTATGTTTGAAAACTTTTCATAAGAATTTAAATGATGAATAAACATTCACAGATTTGTAGGACTTATCAACTAACTCATGCTCATAAATGTTGAAGCACTAGAAGATATTTTTATACAATTCCAGTAGAAACAGGGATTATGTTATTGCCAATTAGAAAAAGATGGATATGCATGCATGTGTGGCATTTAAATAAAGACAAAGGTATAGAATATGAGCTCTTTTATATACAATATTCATGTTTGAACTGATAATTTTTTAAATAATTAGGCTGGTATATTTGGGAAAAATATCAATTTATATTGGAGTAAGTGGTTGGTACATGCCTTGAAAAATTTTTGAAGTAAATTATAATAATAGCACAATAGATCAAGTGACTGTATGATTACTTGACCTATTATACCTGGAATTTTACATCATCTATGAAAAAGATTCTGATAGATGTCTTATTGCCAAAATTTTCCTGCTGCAATTACTGTAAAATACATTTTTTTAAACCTGTGCATGTTGATTATTATATAGATGGTGTTAAATCATTTTCGAAATTACTGACTTCACATTTCTTAATTTGTGTCTTAAAATATATTTCTTACACAAATTAATTTTCAATTAATCTCTATATTTCTTTTGCTTAGTTTCAAAATGCAACAACAATTTTTTTGATAGTATTTTACTTCTTGGATTAAGAACCTGCGTTTATGATTTATTTAGAAGTATTATATCCAACTATTTTAAAACATCTTGTACAAAAATTCATTTTTACAAACATTTGAGAAAAACGTATATTGTTACAAGTAAATGCTGCTTGTAACAATGTGCGAGTTTATATGCTTGCAACTTTCTATAAAATAGCATTGAAATTCCAAAATTCACTTTAGTAGGTTGTTAAGTTCCAGTAAGCTCCAATATCAAAATATTTCAAGTTATTAAGTATTATTAGTGTTATAATATCCCAAAATTTTATCTTTTTATTGAAATAATTCGTATTTGAAAATCTGCTGCAGGCCTGTTTTTTCATATTTGATTTAATTCAATAAAAACACTAGTTTTATACTTAATCAGATCGTGCATAATACTTGGAGAACTGAACTTCTTTTATTATGGATGCCTTTCAAATAATGGAAATTTATTTAGAGAAAATATTTGAATTTATGTAATTTTTTTGGTACTAATTTGCGTTTGTTTATTAGTATTTGAAAGCATTGAAATTTTCACTCCTTTTTCATCATTTTCAAAGTAATACAAAAAACAATCATTTCATATACTTAATAAATATTTCTTTCTCCATTGAGAGATATATTCTATTCATGTCAATATCGGAATATTTATTTAATCACATTATGAATCATAATTAAGAAGTAGGTTATCAGTAAATCATTTTCGAATTTCTGTAAATCGTTTAGAGCAGCCATACTCAACCTTTTTTTTATGGGGGCCACAAACACATTTCAGTCACGGTAGCCCGGGCCGCAAATAAAAAATAATTAGGTGTATAAATGAAAAAGTAATATCAACCTAATGAAATATTTAGTTTAATGTAAAAAAGAATTTAACAAAGATGCTTACTTACTTATATGTATATCTAATGAGACTTTTGGAACTGAGAGCATTTTTTTAAAACTTTATCAATATCTGGCTTGTCGTTGCATGCTACTCTTATTATATCATCCAAATGGGAATCTGTCAGTTTATTTCTATATACACTCTTTGTGTATTTCATTTTTGAAAAAGATGATTCGCACACATACGTTTACCCAAAAAAAAATTAGCATTATTTGGGCACATCTTTGCACGCTTTTATATTTTTGGGGAACAATGCTCCAAAATTCCACATATTCTCTTTTTTCCCTTTTTTCTTTGAAAATTACTTCCAGGTTGGTGTCATTTTTAAAATCAATAAATTCATCAAACAACTCCGAGTAATTACAATTTAAAACTGAAGCCAACTCAGAAATAGTTGGTGTCTTTAAATGCCATGGATTTTCTATAAGTAACAAACAATTTTTTATTTTTCTGAGATCTTGAAACCTTTTTTGAAATTCGTTTAATAGTGTAGTTATAAAATTTGAAATTATGGAGCAGTTTTCTTCTGAAATGTTAATACCGTCCTCTCGGGTTTTTATAATAGTTGGAAAATTGTGCAGCTGTTTGTTCTGTATTTCATTATAATAAATACTTAGCTTTTCCTCAAATGCAAACACTTTATTTGCCATATTGGACACTATGTTATTTTCGCCTTGTAGACTCTGATTGAGATTGTTTAGTTTTTCCGTAATATCACATAGAAAACCTAAAAGACACCACCATTCATCGTTTTGTAATTCTGGGTACCCTTTATTATTTTGCTCTAAAAATAGGATTATTTCATGGCGTAATGAAAAAAACCTTTCCAAAACCTTTCCTCTACTAAGCCATCGCACCGAGGTATGCAAAAGAACGTCACTGTGCTCACTTCTCAGTTCTTCAAGAAGGGTTTTAAATTTTCTGTGGTTCAGTTCTTTTGCTCGTATATAATTGACAATATTGATAACTGTTTTCATTAAAGCTTCTATTTCTGGTTGTACAGCATGGGCCGCCAAGTTTTCTTGATGGATAATACAATGAAATGTTATTAAATTGCTACAATTATATTTTTTCTTAAATAATGAAATGAAGCCATTTTCGGATCCAGTCATTGAAGGACAACCATCTGTACACAAACACACGATTTTTTGCACATCAATTTCATGATGTTCTAAAAAATTACAAATAATATCAAGGTAATCCGTGCCTCGGGTTTGACCTTTCATTGGCAGTAATTTTAAAAAGTTTTCATGAATTTCATTGTTTTCTGTACAATATCTAGCAAACACCGAGCACTGCGATGTTGCTGAAATATCGGTGCTGGCATCAAATGCTAAACTGAAAAACTTGCATCTTCTTAGGTTTTTTAATATATCATCGGAAATAAATTTAGAAATGTCTTCAATACGCCTGGTGCAGGTTGAATCCGAAAGCTGTATTTTTTTTATATCAGATACTATTTGTTTTTTGTTACTGTATTTATCAAAAAGTATATTAGCTGCACTAATAAAGCATTCCTTTACAATTTCCACATCGGTAAATGGTTTCATATGCTTACCAAGAATGTAAGAAATTTCATATGATGCTTTTGTTACCGCCGAGTCTTGTAATAATGCCGCGAACATAACATTTTGTTGCTCATGCAATGATCTCTTAAAAAAACTCAATTTCTCATTTCTCAAAGACGATCCGGGAGGAAACGTTTCGTCGAAATCTTTATGTTTTGAAGTGAAATGACGAGAAATATTGTATTTCTTCAATATGATACTTTCCCGACATATCAAACAAGTAGCTGCGTTGTTTTTATTTGGCACAACAAAATAATCAGATTCCCACTCATCTTGAAACAATCTATTTTCACTTGATATTTTTCTTTTATACTTCGACGACACTCCTGACATGATTTTGAAAATAATAGGTATACTTAATTTACAAAACAAAACTATTATTTGGCAGAGGACGCGGGTACGTACACAAATTTAGTTTAATAATTTAGATTAAATTTATAACAAGTTTAGTTTCGATCGACAATCAAAGCGACACGCACTTAGGTCCATGGATCCTACGGTCTGGCCACGCGCAAACACGAGCGGCGGGGCGACTTGCCAGTTAGTAAAACACACGTCTCATTACACATGACAAGCAATGTTTAGCTTCGCAAGTCACCCCGCCGTCCGCGTTTGCGCGTGACAAGACCTTTAAGGGGATTCCCGCGCCGCGTATTCCGTATCGTTTGCGCAACCATAGATTAGGATAGTTTGCGTTTCCAATTTAAGCAAATTATTGATATCGCTCACATTCCCATACTTCCCGTTCAATTACCAACTTTTTGAAGGGCGCGAAATTTTAAGTTGTTTACAAATAAGTTGTAACTACCTATTTTAATAATTGGGCCAAACAAAAAGCCTCCGCGGGCCGCATGCGGCCCGCGGGCCGCAGGTTGAGTATAGCGGGTTTAGAGGTATGATTATCTATTTTAATGTTTTAAATTTCAGGTAATTAAATCTCATTAAGTTTCTCTTAATTTCCTATGTAAAATCGTTTCTTATTAATAAAAAAATTAAGGTAAGTTTGATTTGAATTCGCAAATATCATCACCATGTGCATAAGTATCGATCCAGTAATTAAAATAATGGAAAGTATTATCGTAAAATATTCTTAAGAATCATTAAAATCATTTTAAAAATGTACTGAAATAAAATAAGTGCAGGCAAGATTTATTCTAAAGAAATCATAATTTTAGCTTATAATGACATTCTTGCTTTATAATAATGAAAGTTTCTCATCAAAGTATTTTTTTCCAGAGAAATAAGTAATGCTCTTGCCACCCTCAAGACAATTCAACAAATAAAACTTTTATACCGATATTTATTTAATGTAGGCGTAAAAGTTTATCAAATACATTTTTATACTGCGAAACTTCGATGAACGTGTCCCGTGCTTGAAGAGAAAGTGATTTTCGCAGTGAAATCTTTACTAAGTTTAATACAGAAAAAATTGTATCCACAGTTGTTCAACAAACGTATGATAATATTAAAGCACTCATGATTACATAATTTCTCATAAAAAGAAACTTGTTGTAGGTACCTTTTCGCATGGAAAAAACGTACTCGCTTCACAATTTATTTCTCTCATTTTCTGAAGAATGGAATTTTTTCCCTTGTAGAAATTGAGCCATAGTTACTTAGAAAAGTATGTGCACAAATTTGATTATGATTCAGGCATTAACTTTTATATAGGAGATACTTAAACACCTATTTAGTTGTGATCAGATATAGAACAATTCAAGAAATTTTGTTCTTGTCATTCTGTCTTTTGTTTTAGCTCAATGTATTTTGATAACAATAGTTTCTTTCTTTATTAAATAAAAAGATTAATAAAATGGCAAAAAATAAAATAAAATTGGGTGGTATTATAAAATGGAATGACGAATAAGATTAATTATGCAATGAAATAAAAAGTTTTGCTTATCTTTTGCCGCAATAATCAGATTTAATCTATTTGCTGTCTATGTTAAATTCAAATCCCAATTTAATGCATTTTTAATTGTGTTTTTAATAGTTATCTGTGTTTTAGAGAAGGGTTCCTTGCTTTCATTCTGTTGAATTCATTATTTTTTTTTATTTCCTTCAACTAGAAACGAAATTTAATTTGTTCGGTTTGTAATTACAGACGTAATGCTTAAGATGGCATTTGTTAGAATGATTAAGATAATTATTTTGAAAGAAAATTTGGAATAATTAAAAAAAAAAAACCCGTACATTTTTTTTTCTTTCGAAAAAAATGTAACCTTTTTTTTCTAATTCTGTTTTAATGGAATTAATTACTTTTATTCAGAATAAGAAAAAAGGAATTACACAAAAGAATTATCTACAAATAATTGATTAATATTTGCTAAGAATTTCTGAAAGAAATTCGAATGGACTCAAAAATTAGTTTTTAACAATGACAAAGAATTAATATTTTTTTCTTTGGTTTATTTTATTATTATTGTCAAATTTTCAGTGAATGTTGTATGAAAGCATTTTTAATGTAAATAGATCTTTTAAGAAAATTTCAAAAGAATAACCATATTAAATAGAAACAAAAGAATCAGATCTATAAGACATTTTTTATGTTTCTCTTTTGTATACTGTAACTTCTTGAATTCAGAAAGTTTAATTAAATTCTCTAAATATTATTGATTTAAAAAAACCCATGATATTTTAAAAAAATTGTTTTAAATAATGAGTTATGATCGAGATTTAATTTTTGAATATTAACATTTATATGAAATGTTTTTGTGCATATAAACAATTATTTTGCTTTAATTGGATATTAATTGAGATTAGATTAGATACATCTTGGTTCCAAGATCTTGTTATCCGCCCAAAATTATGACATAATTAAGGGATGGCTTAACATAATTGTTTGTTAGTTATCGTATGGTGCAAACCTCGCATGAGTGAGTGCAAAAATCTGTGTCCATGATGATTCTCGATGGTTACACATAATCTTAGATTTAATGATAACTTAATGCCGTTGAATCTAAAAATATTTTAGTTAAAAATTATTATGGTGATTTTTTTTAAAGTATTCTTTTTAAAAAATAAAAAAAGAACAGTTTTTTTGCTAAGAATTTTTAAAAATCCTTTTACTGAAAAATTTTAAAGGAAAAAATTTCATCTATTAAAAAGATTAACTAATTAACATATAATTCTTCTCCTGATCAAAACATTTTCACAATTTTTAAAGTAACAGATTTATCAAAACTTCCAAATCAACAATATCAGCTTGTTCTACTTTTCTCTAGAATTAGCTGCACCATTTTATCAGTGCCAATTCAAAGGCCCCTCTACTGAGCATTATACTTTATTAATGATAAACTGCTTAAAATTTAAAATTGTATTTTTATGTGATGTTTTTTTTTTCAATGTAGAATAAATTTGATAAAAAAAGCAAAAATTTTCTTAAGATAATATTCGTATTTAAGATTTCTTATATAATAATTAATTTTGCTATAATAAATTCTAGAAATTTAAAAATACGACGAAGACCAGAATTTGTTAATGAACTGATTTTATATAATTTTGTATATTTTACTTTTACATTTCACTCTAACTTAACATTTCTTTGCTTACTTTTACATTTCGCTCTTTTATTTACACTCGAATACATAAAAATATTAAACTGTTGTGTAAGAGTATTCCAATGCGAATGTATTATATATATACTGCGAGCATAAAATATTAGTAAATATTTTAATAAATGATTGTTGGAATTAGCCAAGAATTCAAGGTTACCTATATTTTTAAAAGGATACCTAAAGTGAATATACTCTTGAAAGTTTTTCGGAATTTATTTTGATATCATCCCATCTATTATAAATACACTTATAATTTTGTTTCTATTAAAAAATCCTTCATTTATCATAAAATATTTGTATTTGTCATAAAAACTGGTGTCGAAAATATTGTACATAAAATTACGTGAAGAAATATAGGGCTGTCAAGCTAAATTCCAGCATTGTTAGAACGTCTCAAAAATTTGTTAGTAATAATCTCAAAATTTAGCCAATGAATTGTTAATATTTCGAATGGGATATTTCCTCTTTAGCATCGTGGATTGTAATGGTTACGGATCCATTAGCCTACAAATATAGAGCATTATAATGCTTTCAAATGTTCTTTGTAGATCCCAGAGATTGAACTTCAATATGGTCTGTAGTTATCAACTGGATCTACACATTTTGTAGTGAGTATCTGCTACGCGGGTTATAGCCGAGGATTCAAAATGAAATATCTGCCATTCACTTTTATATAATTGAAAAAAATATTAAATTAGTGATGATTAAGTAAGATTATCAATAATGAAACAATTCATTGGAAAAATTAATAACTTTTTCTGTTGTCCTGCATTAAAGTCATTTGATTGTCTGCTTAACAATAATACTATCGAGGCTTTTTCTTGTTATTTTACTTTTTTACATCCTCATTATTGACCATGCATGCTCTACTTTATAAATATGATTATGCCATTTCCATACATAGTACCAAAGTAAAATAAATATTATCAATTTTAAAGTTTTTTTAAATAGAAAATCGTTCATGATTGTTATGATATATTTATTAGATTTTTGCTGCTTCTGATTTATTTATCTTGCATGAGTTTCTGTCAAGACATGCGTTTCTTACATTTAGTTGTTTAATTATAATTTAGTAAGTAACTAAACAGTTGCATTATTGCTGTTCAAAATAAATGCTTCAATTGGTAAACATATGAACATGATCAAAGTCAGAAGTTTGATAAAAGAAATTCATTTTATCAATAAAGTCGTAAATTTATGTTAAATTTTGGATTTAGTAAATAAAAAAGAAACAGAATTTATTCTGCAGTCTCCTATAACGATACTAAAATGAAAATTTGCTTTGTGGAAGGACACAAGAATAAGAAACTTATCAAGGATATAATTCTATTTATTTTTGTCAGATCTGCTTTACCACGAGACATTGTAATCATAATATTTAATCGTAAATCTTAATTGATTCCAGGATGATTTATTTCATTGCCATAGTTTGAAAGAAAAAAAAAATAAATAGTATTTTAATGAACAAGTTAGGAATTATTTTATAGAAAAATACAATAAAAAAGAATGAAATTTCTTTTTAGAACTTGTTCTACAATGCTCAATGAAATCAATATATCTACAAACCATATATCATACTTCCTAAAGCAGATGAGAAAAAGACAAAAGTTTTAATTCTTTTTTCATATGAAACTTGCGTGTAAACGGGAAACGGGTAGAATCTGTATCCGTCAATAACAGCTGTTCGGTAATCCATAAAATGTTCGGTTTGAATGATTGTTTAGTTTTTCGAATCATAATATGATGGGACATTCCTATAATGTAAATTTAATGAACAATTTTTTTTAAAAATAACACACATTTATCCCTGTAACAAAAAAAAAAACTGAATGAGATTAAATTCTTCAACATTTACCACAGTTCCATGTGCGTCTGATCAGCTGTCAAAACTTTCTCAAAGATTTTTTGAAATATGGTTCTTAGAATTTTGATATTTTTCTTGTTTGATGATATGCAGTTGGAGGTCTTAAACTGAACTTAAAGCTTTTTTAAAAACTTGTCCAGATTTCATTACAGTATATGATTAAAATACATGTTTATGTAATAAATTAATTATTTGTTAGTTTCAAATTTCATATAAAGACCGAGTTTGTTTCATTATAAATGACGGGCTCATTCACTGAGAAAAAGTATGAGTCTTACAAATAATGACCTTTTTTCATATTAAAGATAATCGGCATAAAAGTCAAGTATCATGTATATATTTTTAGAAATTGTCATTCTTTTGAAATCATAATATTAGGATAACAAATTTGAATATCTGCTCGAATCATGCAATTCTGTTATTTAAAATAAATTACTCAAAATTTGTCTGGCTTATTTTTAAAAATTCAGAATTCCTTATCTTTAAATATTTCATCCATAAGAATTGAATCCCGTCAGATTGCAGAAATTTTGATCGACGAGATATTTCAGGTACGAAAAAAACTATAAGTTTGTTCGCCATTTCAAAAGAATATATTTTATATATGGGATTTGAATTTATAATTGCAATTGGTGAGTACAGTAAGTACCAGCGACACGTTATCGAACTGGAAAAATATGCTTTATTTAAGGTATTCTGAAAGACAAAAAAAGCTTCAAAGTTTTTTTCGTCATAATTTTCAAAAACTCTTTTGGCAAGGGTAAATGAGAAGATTTAATGGTGATAATTCCCTAAAACAATTCTTAAGTGCTTTTATTCATTTCTGTAGTCATTTATTTACAAATTAAATTTATTAGTTATACATTTAATTGGATTTGTAATATGCAATGGTTATGTAACATTCAATTTTCCTTTTTTGATTTCCTCCTGAAAAGCAAAATAGTGTTATCAATAGTATTATCCTCTTAAAATTATCAAAAAAGGGGAACGTAAAATAAAAAAACTAATTCTGCATAGATAAAGATGTTTTATTTTACACGAAATCACGATGTACAGGCAAGAAAGCACAAATGAAGGGTCACGAAAAAAATAACGAAATTAACAAATTGGTTGTAAGCGATCATAAGAGTACAAAATGCTCAAAAACTCGCAGGAGTTTAATACTACAGAGAAAAACTTTGCTCAACTATTCATTTGCGCTCAACTCAACGGGTTATGCCTTTTTCGTTTAGACCAGTGGTCGGCAAACTTATTAGCAAAAGGGCCAAATATGAACATTACAACAATTTAAAAAAAATGGGAGCCAAATCTGCTTGTTTAGTAAACTTTTATTACACTAAATAAGTAGTACTCTAAATAAAACTAAATTTCATACTTAATAAATATTTATTAATGCGAACAGTGTGCTTGTATCTCCTTGGAAAGTTTGAGTAAGTCAGGTTTGTATGTTGTTGTTTTTAATTTTAGGCATGATTCCAAGTTCTCATCAATAAGATGACTTTTTAGTTTACTCTTGATGTTCATGCTTTAAAAAGATTGTTCGTATATATATGTAGAACCGAAAAGGAAAAGAACAGCAAACCCGAGCTTTTTCAGCTGATCGTAAGAATCAGGAATACTATTCCAAGCGTTGAAAACGATCAAGTCTTCCTTCTCCAGGTCATTAAAAGCAGACCACGTTTGTTGTGAACTAAGATCACATTTTTTTCTTCTCCAATATTTTCAATTCAACACAAAGACGTTCGGATTTAGAGCGCCATATCTCCTTGTTTTTTAAATCCAGCAATTGTATTTCGAAGCTACCAACGTCAATTTCGAAAGGGGAAAATTTCAACTCGGTTATCGTTGCATTAAGAAGATTTTTGACAAATGCTAAAGTTGCTCTGCTGTTTTTAAATTCCTGAAACCTGCTGATAAATGCTTCCCTCATATTTAAAATTATTGTTTTAAAATGGTCTTTATCAATAGAGGAATTATTTTCTTGGTGATGCTTTAGCAGGCTCTGAAAGTGAAGCACTTAACGCAACGAAAACTAATAAAATCAAACTCGATGTTCGTTACGTACTTTTACAACAATATAAAATTTTAATTACCTGTCTATCTTTTAACTTAAACAAAAAATTATACATGTTCTCGATTTACAAAGAATTTTAATTTATCAAAATAAGATGTAATTATTTTCTTACCAATTTTTTTAATGAAAATATTGCGCCTTCGGTGGATATTTGTGCCAGAGCCGCACTTAAGGAGTCAAAGAGCCACATGCGACTCTGGAGCCGCACTTTGCCGACCACTTGTTAAGACCATTAATTCCTGCATGCGAATCTCCACTTTTTGTATTTCTTGAGACAGATCATTGAATGTTCTAGAACAGATGTTGATTCGGGATTCTTCATTTTTGTCGCCAAGGTCGGCGGGCAATGACTGATTATCCAGTCATTAGCGATTTCTATATCTGCAAAACTCTCTTCCTTACTAAATTACTTACTGCGAGGGGAAAAAAAAACGTCCCAAATTTGTACTTTACAGAATGCATTTTATAAACATGTTCTTTGATTATTTATATAAGAGGAAAACGATTGCAAATATACTTTTAAACATCGAGTCCTTTCCGATTCTGAGAAATAATATATAGAAGCAATTCTCTTCAGTTAGCTAATTAATTTATTTATGTTTTCTTCCCGGATAGTTATATAGATGATTATTTATAAATTTTGCAATTATTCTCAAAAGATACTATTGAGTAAATACAGGAAATATTATATATATATATATATATATATATATATATAATGCTAATGATGTATTCATTCATTCATCTGTTAAGCCACTGTGACCTGGTGGTAAGGCCACGGCTCGCAGGGTTTCAGGTTCAGGTTCGAGACCCAAATTCACCTTAGGGCAGTCGTATAAGGAGGCTGTTGCACGTTAAATACGTCAGGCTAAACATCCTCTCACTGGTGAGGTGTGGAGAAGGCGAGTGCCAGATCAGGTGCCGTCCACGTTATCTGACCGTGATTCAAAGCTGCGAGATCTTTCACAAAATAGCCATAGTGTTGATTTAAAATGGGACGTTAACATAACATAATTAAAACTAAACTGAAAAGTAAACATTCATCTTCCAGTAATGATATCCAAAAAATATTGATTAAAAAATCTTATTAAAACAACTGAAAAAAAATAGAAGAAAAGGATTTATTACTAGAAATGTACTGAAAAGTCAATGGGAATCAATATTTTTCCCCATGGTAATGTTGCTTAAAAATTTATATAAACCTACAGAGTGAAATATTAATCTAACACAACCATATACAAAGTCGAATTCCTTAGGGAAAAAAAAGAAAAAAAAAAAAGACAAGCCTGAGTGTGATTTTATATTAAAGTCTCTTCTTAGCCTGGCAACTGAGTATTAGCCGTATGAAAAGATATCCGAATCCCTCTGTTGGATTATGGATAGTTGAGAAGTGTCTGGGGAAGGAACTCCTTTCACGCTCCGACAGCCCGCACTGCTTTGCATTGCAGATGATGCACTGTTATTAAATGTGTAGTCTAGCTTGACAGTTTAATTTTATCGCAGACACTGCGAAGCGGACAACAAGACGTGCTGATATTGGCTTGCGCAACTAGCATAAGCTGTGATTGCTACTTGCTCTCGAAATAGAACATCCTGTATTCGAAATTGAAATTTAAAAATAAAGCCTCCACTTTATCCAAGGGATCGTTGCCAAATCGCTTTAACAAACTGTGCAGTTTTTTGGGGGGGGCAAGCTGGGATGAAGGGAAATATAAAAGAGTTTTTGAAAATTGAATTATGCTTGGTTGGGATTTAAAAACAGTTTATTTAAATGAATTTTGGACAATCAAAATCGAATCTATTCCTTCAGTATATATATTTGCATCTGGGATGGAATGAAGCTAAGAAAGATTTAGTTGTTAGCTAGAGAAAATAAAACTATTTGAAGAAATACCCGACATGGACGGCACTAAAATTATTTTTAAATGCCAAATTAGCACATACTGACATTATTTGCTACTATAAGAACAAACATTTAACTATTTGCTACTTTTTGATATTATCTTTAAAGATTGATTTTTTCCCCATGGACAGATTTTCTTATGAAATGTGAATGCTGGTAAATGAAAATTGTAAATAATTCAACACTGAAAAAGATAACCTGCCTGCTTTTTTTAGCTTTTTTTTATATTGATCGGAAGATGATGTTGATTTGTAATTTATGAGTCAATCATAATATATGAAGACATCTACTGTGCATTCAAAAGAAATGAATGATTTTAAAAATTGTGCTAATTAGAATTAATTGAACGTGAAGATATGAATTTCTAATTAAACAATGATTCACCCTTATTCCAATTTAGGTAATTTAGGTAAAAATTAGGTATTTATTTAATTAATTTCATTAGTTTCAAATATGTCATCAAAATTATTTTATCACTCAAACAAGTAAGAAATGAAAACAAACAAACAAAAATGTTTTGTTTATAAAATAAAAGATAAAACAAATTTAAATAATAAAATTATTGCCTTGAAATTTTAATATTTAGCTGAAAGAAAGAAAAACTATGATTCCTTATTCTTTTTTTTTGTGATAATCGAAATGTAGTTTCGATTTAAACAAAAAAAGTTTGTTTAATTATATATATATATATATATATATAAAGCTAATTAAAAAAATCCCTTTCAATAGCTTACTCAACAATTTAACTAATTTTCTTTGGTGACAGTATTATTCGCTGGAAATGTTACTAACATTTATTTTCAGCTGACTTAAACTTTCAGCTGAATAATTTTTCCAGGATACATTACTATTATAATAACAGTAATATGCCATTCATATATTTAGTGTTTCTTTATGTTTTCGGTCTAATCCTTAAAAAATACTATGCATTGAAATTCCCTTCAGATAATTTAATGTCACAATGAATAATTTATACTAATGCTTATGATTTATTTATAGGGATATCAGTACTACTCATATCTTGATGTAATATTACAAGCTCAACTAACTGACATATTTGAATGTATTAAATCGATTTTTTAAAGCTTACTTGTAAATATTATTATGTAAATAATATAAAGTCTGTCTAGAGACTATATTTATAGTCAGCAAAAATCGGGGAAACGGGAATAAAAATCTAATCCTCTAGCTTTACTTTTTATCTTCTCAGATATTATTTTTTGAAGTTTAAATAAATAATAAAATCGAAAACACCCACACATTATTTGAGGAACAACTGAAAACGGAAGCCTTAAAAAGAGATCTTTCAAATTTAAAAACAAATTAAGGGAAGATATAATTTATTTTTTGTACATTTGGCAAGATTATTTTTTCTTAAAATTGTATGAATAGCAATTTATGAATAAGAAATTAATTTTTCAGTGGTTAATTATTTTAAACTGAAACCATTACTTTCTTTAATAAGCATTCTGTTCAAAGAAATAAAAACTGACACACTGCTTTGTAATTTTTAAAAAGGATGTCTTTTTAAATTCCCAGTATAGTTAGTTTAGATGTCATTGTTGTAAAAGATGTTTTTAATAATTTGATTAATTTCCTTTAATCTAGTAATATCTGAAGTTTTAGAAATTAAAGGAATACATTATAGTTTAAAAATATAATAGAATACCATCTCATTTCTTATGCCTGTAACCTAAACCTGACTACTGAGAGATTGAATTAAAACACAAAAAACTATACATGTATATATAAACTATAATATTCAAAATTTATTTATAAGAAAGGAAAAGAATAAAAACATACAAAATATTTACAAAAATAAATATACAAGAAAATACAAAATAAATAAGTTAAGAACTAAGTCACAACTAGATGTTTTTTTTCTTTCGCTTTTTACATTGCTGTTTGAGTTAACAGCAAAATTCAATCAGTGACTGAGGTTAATTATTATGAGAATAGGATTCAATTGCAGTAGTGACTAAATAATGCTATTTACTTAGGCAACTATTTTCACCTGTAAAATTACGATGAATAAAATAATAATATTCGTGTATGAGAAATAAATGAACATTTCTGATTTTAGAATGAATCTTATATATGACCTAATAAAAACAAGCTGTGTTATAAAAAATATGCTATCCGTTCCAAAATACATTTTTCATGGCTAATTATTGATATGAAATTGCTTATATAAAGACTGATTATATAAAATGGTTATAAGAAATTGTTTATATATAAAGAGTGATTATATAAAATGGTTATATGAAATTGGTTACATAAAAATTATTGTTATATAAAAAATATATCATATATTCTAAAATACCTTTCTAAATATTAAAAATGCATAAAAGGTCTGGGTTAAAAATGTAAATTCAGTTAATATTAACATTAATTTAAATGTAATAATATACATTCATTTCCATAAATTAAATGGAACTTTATCTTGCCTTTCACGTAAAATATTTTGCAGCATAAACTTCATACATGCTTTAGTAAAATTTTTTGTTTGAAATTAATATAATGAAAGAAACAACAATATTGAAATCTTATATTAAGTATACTGACACAGAATATTTTTAAAAGGTTCACTTTTCCAATGAAGTAAGAATGGTGCACTTAGAGAAAAACATTTAAAAATGTTTTAAAGTAGATATACTCGAAAGAATTGAAAAACAGTTTAGATAATATTGCTCATAAAAACAGCAGTAATTCCTCTTCAGAGGATGGTGTAATCAAAGGAAAGGAATAAGGAATAAGTTCATTTGGAGTCAGTATTTTTTTAATGTTTTTTCCTTATCATCAATATTAAAAGATTGATCCAATACATTCCAGAGAATACATACAATTGAAAAACTAGTATTTTCATCATCAATTCCAAATTGATAATGGCTCGGTATAATAGTTGAATTTTAACTTTAAAAACGGCTTGCAAATGATTTCTGTTCAAAGTTTTATTCTCTAGTTATTTGTTATCGTGTTTCGGCGCATTGCAATCAGCGATCTTTTCTTCTTTTGCTACTTTATTCTCTTTCTTTCTCTTGAGTCTTGAATCTTCTTTAATTTCTGCTTTATTTGATGCCTTGGAATGTCAATGTTTTCTCTCGATGCATCAACGATATTTTCTGAGTAATCCATTTCAGAGAATCAATTTATCTATATATTTTTTATTTAAAACTGCTCATATTTTTGATAACCTATCATTTTTTAGATCTGGCAAAAAACAAAAAAAACAAAGAAAAGAAAAAACAAACAAACAAAGAAACAATCCTTGTTATTACTTCTATTTACTCTATCATTCTCAGTAACGAAGATAATTTTCCTTTCTAAATGCCTTCGCTAGCATTGAGAAATATGGTTAAAGAAAATAAATGTAGATGGAACTAAAAAAATGAATAGCAATTGGGTGAACTACAAAGAAGAAAGCGAATAAACAATCCCTGCGTTTCTTCTTTTAACACTACAATCTACAATTATTACAATCTACCATAACTGTAATGATAGTGATGAATCTTCTTTCTGTCTCCTGGTTTTTGAAATGATTCAACTTCTGCTGAGTTACGTTAAAGAAATGAAAAGAATTTAAAAATAAGGAGTTATAATTTGAAGTTAGTTAAACGTATAAGGATTTTATTAGAAACAATAATCTGTATATGGAACTCAATTCTTGAGAAGTTCAAATAATTCAGAAATTTAAATAAATAATTCTTATTGGAATTAACATAACAATAAATGCTTAAAAAATCTTGATAAAAGTTTACAATTTAATGCCTCTTGATTTTGGCAATTTTTGTGACGCCAAGATCTGCGCCAAGGGTGATTTAAGGCCGGTAACCAAACAGCAACGTCAATGAACACAAAACATTATGGGAACCAGAAGTAGTGCTATATAGTTGAAATTTATCAACAATCGAAGAGGCACACAAATCGATACTAGAACCAAAATCTTTTATTAGTTTGTAGTCAGAGAAAATCTTTTATAAATTATTTCTTTTGTAATTATTTCTTTGATAGTAGTAAAAATTTCAAATAACTAAAGTTTAAAAGAATCTATGAATCAGCGATTATTCACTTTTTTTACTTATAAGCTACAAGAAAAGATTAATGATTTATAAAGACACTGAATATTTATATAATTAAAACATAATGTTGAATAGAAATAAGAAGTGATCAAAATGTCTGTTTGAGATAATAGTAAATGATTATTAAACGTTTTTCTTCAAATAGAATATTCAGAATTTATATCCTCTTTAATATTCTTTTTATTGTTCACAGGCGTGGCAGGTTATTTTATCATTTAAAATAAGTTATCTTATTCTGGAAAATATGATGAAGAAGGATAAATAAAATTAGCACTAAAATCATTTGCAACCAATACAATAAATATTTCAAAAGGTTTTTAAATCATATTTCTAAAAAATCATCATCTATAATTATTAAATAAAAGTTATTAGAATATTTAAATAAAAATACTCAATGATATCAACTTAATTTTAAATACTTAAAAGATTTATCGTTTATGAATTGACGATATACGTTGACTATTATGATTTATGAATTCACAAACAGCATAAGAGTAGTTTAAAAATAAATTTTAGTTGTGAATGATGATAGTTAATAAATGATTATTAATGACATAAAAATTTCATATAAACACTCATGTATCTTGTAATACTCTTCATAAATAATAATAACGATGAATAAATTGAATGTTTTCAAATTTCGAAGGCATGTATTATACTAATTTGCTAACTTAACTGCCATTTTAAAAATGAACATCATCAGCTAATGATGCCTGCAAATAAAACAAGCTAGATGCTCTTTTTCTCTGCTTCTCACAAAGTTTTAGAGCGTTTTTAATATTTATTAAAACTATTTTGTTTCTTTACTTAATTTAATGTGGTGTACGAACATAAGAAGATAATGGATGAAACGGATTTTATTTTCGAGGAGCCTTTCTTTATAAAATTTCATGCATGACTTTTCAAAATTAAATTTCGTAACATATGTAATTTCCATATTTCTTTGTTTAGTTAACGTTTCTTTCTAACATTCTGGCCTGTAGATAAAATCTGGGTATCGATAATGGTAAATCTCAGTTTCGTGACCGATTCCACAGTGTAACTCAAATCCATTGGGGTCAAATGTTCTCCCATTGGCATTTGGAGGAAATACTCAGATACTAATAATTCTACAACTTTGTTGTCATCTTCATCATCTGATCACGGTTAAAAATTGCAAGGTCCATTCTCAAATAGCATTATCATTGCTTTAAAACACGGTATTATCACAATTAAATTAAACCGAAATATACTAATATTCTTTATGAATGCCATTGCTATATTTATAAATTTTTGTGAAAAGATATTTATTGTGTTTGTATCTGAAGCTATTAGGTTTTTTTTTTAATAACAATAATAATAAAATGGAAGTTTAAAGGACTGGAAGTGATCATACATTATCCTTTAAAGCGAAAGAATGATATCATTAAAATTTTTTATTAAGTCATTTTTTCATTAAAAACCATTTCTTGCATCCTATAATCCTATGTTTTCCTGACGATAGTAAAAAAATATTCAATTTATTAAAATATTTCATTGCTTAGAAAATATTTCTCTTTTTACCTGATGATCTTCCACTTTATATCTTTGCTGTTTTCTTCTTACTTTTTCTTATTTTTAGTGGCTTCAACTTCTCTCGTTTCATCAAACATGCACGCAGTTTCATTCAGTAGTTAATCCCCCAGACGAGAGTAAGAATTTTATTTCCGATATCGAGCAGATGTTTTGTTTCTGATGTGGTAATGCATTGGCTGCAAATACCAGGCAAAGCAATGATGAATTCACTTTCTATTTGCGCTTTGATTACCTTTTGTTTCGTTTTTTAATGAATGGATAGAGGAAAGGTAATTTGTGGCCTGATGGTAGATAATAAATTTAGTAACTCGATTTTTTTTTTTTTGCTTTGAGGGAGAAAAAAGAACTTTTTTTTTCTCTCATGGAATAGTTTGATTATTTCTTTCACTGGAGAATATTCCAAAAACATTTTATTCTCTCGCAAAGGTTTAAAGTTTTCAGAATTCACAACTTTAATATATTATAATAAATTTTTGTTTTTTATGCTAATGTATTGCTCGTTATTATTAATATATTGCAAGTTATTGCTGATATATTGTTAGTTATTGTTAATATATTGTTAGTTATTATTAATATATTGATCTTTATAATGCGTAAAACAATTTGGTAGGCAAATTAAATTATTTTCTCACATTATAAAAAGCTTTTTTAAAATAAATTTTAACCGAATTAAATTTCATTTTTATATTATAATTTATTTTTATAGAAATCTTTGCATATGTTTACTTAGAAGACACGAATGTACAGCTCTTTATTCGCTGGGTATATGTTCCATAAATATGCCGCGAACACAGAAACCGTGAATACGGAATGGTAATTTATATGGGATTATAGGGGATACATTCCTAGTTGACAAAAAAATACATAAAAAATCAATTTAATTGAAGTTTTTGAACATTTTGATTTATTATCTTAAGGCTTAGACAATGATTTGAAGAATTTTGTGATTTTCTCTTGCTTGGCATTTTTTAAAAAGCTCCTTCAATTCAGACTGATTCGCAGCAGTTGCATTGGCAATTTGCCTCTTAAAAATAAGACTTCGTTCCATAGACGGATCAATGTTCATAAAGAAATCGCAAAGCTCATTCGCCATTCTTAAACTTTCATTAAGATTTGTCAAATTAAATGTCCCGTTACCAGTGCTTGTTAAAGCCTCTTCTCCAATGGCCTGTGAATTTAACATTTCCTCCAAGTCAGTTTCAGTCAAATCTTCATCTTGTGATTCAAGCTATTCCTGAATGTCACTTGATTCTATCTGTTCGAACCCATCTCGTCCTATTTCATTTGCGGTTTCGGCTATGTTTGCTAAGTTTGAACTTGCACAGATTCTTCGTCATTTTCCGCAGTCAGAGTGGGCCGCAGTTTTTTCCAGTATGACTTCAATGTGTGTGGCTTCACTTCTTCCAATGATTTTTTTATGTTTACGGTACATTTTGCTATGTCAAATTTTTCCAGCATTCCATAACATTCATATCAGGATTACATTCCATATTATCCAATATGATTTTGAATGTTCGTCTAATGTAATAGAACTTAAAGGCCTGAATTATTTCTTGGTCCATAGGTTGAAGCAAAGCCATAGGTTGGAAGGTAAAAATGTCACTTTTATATTTGAATGCATAGTTTCAAGTTCGCGAGGATGACCTGTGCATTGTCCAAAACTAGAAGTGCTTTAAAGTCTAAATTCTGTTGTTCACATTCTCAAAAACACCTATCGCGGCAAAGGCGGCTTGTGTCAAAGTCCTCGGCGATATCATTTAACAGCACACTTGAGGCAAAATTGTAATAAGATCTATTTTACTTTTTTATTAGTCCATTTGACGGCATTTAAAAAGGATATTGGGTTGGATACCTATTGGAATCCTTTTATTATTATGTATGTACTTATTAGATCCACGAATAAAATTTTTTTAAACGCGAATATAGGAATCGGGTCACATTTTTTAAATCAGCGAATAGTGAAAACGCGAATGAAGGAAGCGCGAATAAAGAGCTTTTACTGCATTTCATTAATTTAATATCTTACTCTATTGAAAATATCCCGGAAAAAAGCAAAAAAAAAATTTAATGACTTAGAACTGAAGAAACAATAGTTATAAGATATTAATTCTTACATCATTTATAAACTTAAGAATTTAAATATTTTCAGACCGCTTGTCTATTTGAGAAAAAATTTAATTTTAATAATTGATTTATAAAGAATAGATTTACGAATAAGTTATTTCAATTTGTGTTCTTTTTTCAATGCAAAAAATCACTAGTAAAACAAATGCTACTTTTATTACTTAATCTTAATATATGCATTAGAGTGGGTTCGTATAATTTATTCTATGCAATCTGTGCATATATCTAAGCATTATAAAACAATTTTATTTTAAATATACTTTTTTCAATTCAAAAAGGTACTATTTCTCAGCTTTCCTTACAATTCTAACAAAATACCATTCAGAAGTGCTCTAGATTTAAACAAAAACAAAGAAAGAAAATATTTTAGAAATAAGATCGAATTGAACAGAATTAACATTTTTTTGCTTATACATTGCAAAACATATTATGCTTTACTAGAGGAATATTTTTTATTTTTTTCTTCTAAAGTATTTTTTCGCTTTGCAAACTCAAAAAAGGTCATATATTCTTTTATTTATCTGAAAACATGACTTATTTATATTTATAG
>JAPMOQ010015914.1:5119078-5134757 GCA_026543055.1 Argiope trifasciata
CTTTTAATGAAATTCTGTTATCATATTATAAACAGGGAGGCTGAAAAAAATTACAAAAATAAAAACATTCGAATTTGTTAATTAATGATTTAGCATGATACCTTAGTTCCTTTTCAAATTGGTTTGATTGAAGTAATGGTTGATCTTCATATTAGATATTTCTCTAAAAATATAAAGAAGGTTAAAATAATAATTAGAAACAAATGAGGAAGAATATAATATTTATTTTGTATGTTCTAGCAGGAACTTTAAAATATTCATACTAATTAATCAAAAACTTGAAGATTTTTTCCAAGCTTTCATGTAAAAGAATTGTTAAAATTTTGTTTAAAAATACTGGTCGTAATAGTAACTATTACTAGAATGCTTATACTAGTAAAAAATACTTTTAAATAATTAGAGTACCACTAAAAAGACACTTTACGAATTTAAACTGTATGCAGATTGATTGATCTCAAATTAATGCAAATTGATTTACGTGATTCGAAATTACTAAGAAAAACCATTGAAATCTGAAATAATTTTAATCACTAAAAATTAAAAAATAATTAAATTTCGAAGAAGATTTATTTTTTCCTCATTGAGCTCCCACTGTTCAAAAATTAACTAAGCTCCGAATTTGTTTTGATTTATTCTGTTTGCATCGCTCTTAATAATTATTTTTTTTCCATCATGCATGCCTCATTTAATAGACCATATACCAGCTTATAAATATTGTGATTTTAAAAATATTCAGACTTAATTGAGTAATTAAATTATGGGCTTCAATATTAATCAAAAGTTGTTTCTTTTCACATTTACCATTTCATTTGAGAAGCATTTCTGAAATTTTGTTTTAAAATTTTTTTCTTGGTCTGTTAATTTTGAAAGAAAAAATATTTTTCCCTCTCATGTAATGATATAGTTGCTGTCGCTCAAATCTCTCAAAATAATTCACCAAAATTTTTAATAATGTTTGAAAAATTTTATTCTAGCTAGTAAAAACAAAGCTTAGTATAAAGCTAATACAAATATAGTTCAATAAAGATTAACTAATATAAATAAACACTTCATGAAAATTTTTCGCACTTGGTTTTCCGAGTGAGCCACGAACAACAGTGGTTATTTTCTTTTAAATACAATATAAATGAATTTATATAAAAATAGGAAAATTTCAAAAGATAATGAGTAATGATTTTGCAAATATATCTGAAAGTAAGTTATTTTCATGAAATTAAATGAAAGTAATTGGAAAATTAAAAAAAATAAAGCTTATTAAAATTGCATTTTAGATTCAATGAAAACAAGCTCGTGTAAAAAAAAATATTTATACAGAACTTAATATCTCGGACAGGGAAAGGCCAAACGTATGTCTGCAATTAAAGCGAATATATTAAAGAAACAGAAAATTTGGATACTCAAAGATTACTTAATTAAAAAAATGTTAATTATTTAAAAAGTAGATTGTATTTCTAGTTGGAAAAATAAGCTGAAAACATTTCAAACGGATGTTAAATAGAAGTAAATAGAATTCAATTCATTAATATTAGTTATTTATAATCTTTCCTTATTTTTCAAAAAGTGTACTTTTGGTTTATATATGGAATGTATTTAATAGAATTAATGATGTCTTTCATATAATTTACAAAACTTTGCCTGAAGCTATACGTGTAATTATGCTGTATTTATTAAATCGAATTTAAAATTTACATTTTTTCAAAAAATTAAAATCAGTGATGTATTTATACTATAAATACGATCCTTTTACATGAATAATAAATAATATAAATTTTTCAAGCCTCAAAAGTTAAAAACATTCAATCTTTTAAATCTTTTAATTTTTAAACATTTTTTTTATGTAGATTTCGACTTTTTATTTGTCTTGTGCAATGCATTATTATTTATATATCAAGAATCATGATTTGGCCTTTTTACTTGATTCTAATATTTCATAATTCAAAAGATAATATTTTTCTAATGTCTATAATAATTTAAAACTGATTAATGAATTATTCATTAAAATTCCGTCATTTGAATTTTTTTGAAGATTCTTGAAGAGCAATACAATTAAAAGAAAATAAATATTTTTGTTGAATCGAGAGAGATGTGTTTATTTTATTTTATATTTCTTCCCAATATTAATTACTTTTTCGTAGTTTAATATAAAAGTAAGTATGAGTTACTTTTAAAGAAATGAATACTGCTACTATACATAGTTTCAGTTTATGACAACTAGAATTTGAAATTTTCCATTAATTTTCATTTTTTTTTATTCGAAATATTTTTTTATAGTTAATAATGCTTATATTAATAAACAGTTCCTATAATTTTCGTTAACATACTTTCCATTTACGAACTTACTTATATAATTTAAAATTATTTTCTACTATTTTTGATTAATTTATAGCCTTTAATTTTAATAAATGATAATGTATGTCATTACGTACTTGATTTTCTGAAACTTTTTTTATTCTTTAGATTCTTAGAAATAGAAATTTCTAATTTTAAAAGAAAAAAATAGAAGTTTCACCTTATTATGGAATAACAATTTTGAAAAAATTGCTCGGAGATTAATGCATACTTATAATTATATGAAAATTGGTCTTGCATACTTACATCCTATTTTCTATCCCAATCTTCTTAGCCAATATTTTTCTTGTTAGTGGTGAATAAATCTTGCACTTTTAGAATTGAATAAAAGTCATTTATTAAAATACTTTTATTCTATTTTCATTTAAAATTTTAAATATATTTTAAATTTATCCAAGCGCTATAAGAAATAAAAGTATTTAATAAGTGATTTGTTCATTTTTACCATTATTCTGGCAGAATATCCATTTTTCTGTTTTAACTAATGAATTATTTTAATTATTCATAAATTACGAGAAAATTAAAAAAAATAAACAGAAATTTTTATTCTTTAAACTTTATGTTTTCTTAAAAGAAATAAACATATATCAATTATGCTCATATTCTTGATGGCTTAAAAATGAATATCAATTATCTTTTTGACTAAGCAATCAGGCAGCACTTTTCCTAACAAGTCTTCAAACTAAAGTTTTGTAAATTTTCTTTAAATTTTTGCCAGACAATTTCCGTAGCTTTAATCCTTAATGAATGCTTATTATAGATAAATTTATTATCCTGACCTCATTCTTCAAAGAATCTTTTTTCAGTAATAAAGAGTATATTTAATTTTTCGATAATAATGCACACATAAACAGATGCTGGTGTTATAATTATTCAAATAAACTTTTTTAATATTTTAGAATTCAGGATTCTATGTTCTATTTGCGTTGTAACTAAAATTATATATATATGTTATTTTGGCGAAATTCATCTCTTTTACAATAAATTGTAAGTATTTTTTCAGAAAAAGACATTTGCAAATTCATTTACTGATTCATTAGGACTAGTTATAGATAAGGATACGGTATAACGAAATTTACTGTATTGTAAAATCAGAGTGGTCTATTTTACAGTTACAGTTCCTTACATTTCCTTACATTACTACAGTTCCTTACATTTTCATTGTAAAAATTTCATTAATTTTTAAGTAATATTTAAATCCATCATAATATAAAGCAATTTTTTTTTTCTTTTAGAATTTTTCGTCTCCATGGTAACCTTAGAAAAGAAGGATTCATTTTGTTAGGGAAGAAAAATATACTTAAATTATCGTACTTTAGCTTCATTCTGATTTCTCTTTCCTGTGCATGTACAGTAGCAAGGAGCAAACTTTTCAACCACACATCATGAAGAGCCTGGAGGAGCTGAAGGAAAATATAGTTGTGTAATTAATCAGCTCTGATACAAGCAAAATTAATAAGAGTCACAATGTTTTTCCACTAGTATAAGTTAGGAGACCAGGTTGGTTTGAAACATGAACACAAATGAAAGTGTCAGGCGAAAAAAAAAAAGCGACACTTTCATTTTGTGGTCAGGTTTCAAAACATCGTTCTTTGTCCGAATATAGCTTTTATAGTTTCAAAACGAAACATTCAACAGCTAAAAAAATAAAAATAAACAATGAATTAAAAAAGTCAGTTTTATGAATTGAGCAAGATAAATGATAACAGATATTTGAATCAAGATTTCATTCTATCCCAATGAAACATTTTTAATTAAAAAAATTCTTCTTTACTCTTTACTTCATAAACTTTTATAGATTTTAGCATAAATGAGCTAAAAATATTAGCTTATTTACGCTTTACTGTTGTAGCAAATATATTTTATAGTTAAATTCTGTTATGCAATCAACTCTCAATTACATGTTTGGGACGTATTAATGCAAAAATTTATCTAATAACATATAATTTGCCAAGAGGAATTCAATAAGTTGCAAAACAAACTGCGAATTAAAAGATAAGGAATTTTAGAAGCATCAAGTAATTATTTGAATAATTTTTTGCAAAAATTTAATTGTCAAGTGGTAATAGTGTGTAAGAACAATTTACTAAATTGCATGGTTACCTTCAATTACCTAAAAGCGATAAAATGGAGTAACAGAATATTCAATTATGATTTTAAAACTATTTTGAAAATTGCAACTATTTAAATGGGAAATCATACATAATTTTCGTTTAATTGTTTGAAAACACAATCAAGTGAACATTTATTCCTAAAAGTAGCTTAATTTATGTTAATTAAATTCCTAATAATATAAAATAAAGGAATAACATTTAAAGTGGATTCACTCGCATGTTTAATATTATTTAAATAGTTCAAATGTTGCTGAATTGGTAACATTAATTTTCTTTCTGAAAACATCGGTATCCCTTAAAATTCATGCTGTGCTCTTTTTTTTCTTTTGCATGTATTTTAAGGATTCTGAGTTGACTTAAAAAGGTCTTGTTTTATTTTAAAGCGAAGTTTCGAGTCATCTTTGAATGAAGATAAGAAAGTATGAAAAAGAATCAGTAACGCACATTGAATTTATTGCTGAACTAGCCGCCTTTGGCGACCAGCTGGTTCGCCATGAGTAATGCGTTCTAAAATTTTCAATTACATCACATATTCATTAGCCTAGAAGTAATTCCGGGAATTGATTGGCCGGAAAGCAATATTTTCTTTAAGATGATGGACGAAAAGTTCTAAAAGAACACCTTTTCCTAATAATATTCTTTAATTTTATAAATCAATCAGTTTTAACTATCGGTTATGCTTCCAAAATATTAAAAATGTTTTTTTCGATGATGTTGTCAAAATATGAAACATGTTTTTTTTTCAAAGAAAGCGAGAAAGGGAAAAAAGTATTGAATTAATGATACAGATATTGCAAACGATTACATAAATATGCCATTAAGTCCGGATTTCAATGCATATCCTGTCTAAATTCAATCAGGTTTACTGTAAATAAAGATAATTTATGGAATAAATGATACAGATACTGCAAACGATCATAGAATCATTTGCATTTATTTTTTAAAGAAAATATCACATTTTATATTTCTTTTATTTTATCCTGTCACGTGCTGACAGCTGCATTTCTGAAGATTTATTTTGCGATGATAATTTTTTTTTTATTTGAACTTCCGGCATTCTTTTATTTTATCCAGTCACGTGATAAAAACATTGTTAAAATATTTCTTTAAAACTTCGTTAAAAATAGATGCTTACGTTATAAATTTAAAAAACTGATACCGTTAGAAAGCTAATTTTTTTATCTTTAAATTGATGTAAAAATCATGTTTGTGCAATAATATTTTCGGAAGTTATAACGGAAAAACGTTGAAATTTCGCTTAAATTTTAATTAATTCAAATTCTAATTAAAAATTCGAAAAAAGGGCTCCGAGGTGCACATTCCGAACCTCCAAGGTATGCATGTACCAAATTTGGTAGCTGTAGGTCCAACGGTCTGGCCTGTAGAGCGCCAACACACACACACACACACGCACACACACACACACACACATTGAGCTTTATTATAAGTATAGATAACTAGTTTACATCGTTATTTCACCTTTCATGGTCATTAAGCTCATGTTAAAATTCTTTAAAATTAATGCTGTGAATTTGCATTTTGTTCCAAGGCACTCGCAGTTTTTAAAGAAGAATGTTCGTGCTCTATCAGAGAGCGAAATTTCGAATTTCCTGTGAATGAAGATAGTAAGACAAAAAAAGATAATGCCAAATTTCCGATTCGTTTATCACCGAATAACAAGCTTACATTATTATTTCGTCTTTCAAATGTATAAAATAATGAATTAAGTATGGAATTTCATAACATTAGAAAACTAAATTTATTACTGATTCTCTTACTTTAAAACTTATTACCATAGACATAATGTAGAAACTATCATGCAATCACGCTATACTTACTAATTAGGTAGATAGTTTTATCGATTCACTAAACGCTTTGAAGACTATTGATATCCTGTTCATTTGTCAAAACTAATGTTGTTGTTTTTTCAAATGGCACTTTCCATGGACAAGCTTGCTGACGAAGTCAGTGATTTTAAGCCAAAGATGCGTCTCCTGTTTTAGTAGTGCCAACTAGTGCCAAGAGTACGACTTAGCTACTCACGCATCACGTTCGCTTGCACAACCCTTTTTTTACAGATGGGCACATTCACACATTTCACAGATAGAACAATCGTGCCCGAAAAGGGATATGAACCTGGGACACCCAGGGGAAGACTCGCTACCCTTATGCCAGGACGCCGGCTTAACTACTGCAATTTTATTTAATAAACTGATAATATGTATTAATTCTATGATAAATAATTCAGAAAATATTGAAATAATAATTTTTGTCTAGTATCTAACGGTAAAATCAATCAATATTCTTTGTTTGTTATTTTGTGATGTGTAGAACTAAAGTTTTAAATTATAAAAATTAAAGAGGTTGTTAAATGTTCATAGTTCTTTAATGAACAAGGATAATATAAAAAGTTTTTTAAGATTAAGGCTCTGATAAATATTTTTATCCTTCTTAATAAAAACTAAAAGCAAATTTGGGTGATAATTTTTTACTAGTACAGCTTATTTTGAATTCCCAAAAAGCATTTATACTAATGAGTATTTGATAATTTATTATTCAACAAAATTTGTCTTTTCATCTTATTTTTTAAACAAATAATAAATAAGCAAATCATTGTTCTATCTCCTTTTCAAAAATATCTCTTCAGTTTATCTGTTTAATGTCTGATGGTGTATTTCCTGAGCCATTTTTAAAATTTCGGGTTATGTTAATTGATATTCATTTTGTACAACCATAATCTTGAAAAGTTTTAATCCAAGATCTATTTTAGTCAAAAGAGTTATTTTTAAAACGCCTTTCAACTAAAATGTTTATATTTAATCATATTTAAATACAATAACAATGTTTTATGCCATGCCTATATTGTATAACAGTGACAAAATAAGCATCTTGGAGTTAGCGATATAAGCTTTGTTATTTAATATTTTTTTAAACATGTACTTTATTCTAAAATAAAATATATATTGTAAAAATATTTAGATTTAATGAATTTGAAACCGATAAATTCTTTTCAATAAATTGTATGATATTTTCTGTATATCGTTTGAAAAAAAAATTTGTTTTAAATAAATATTTGAAATTTAATTATTATAATTATCAAATTTTCGAATATTTTAATCGCAAGGTAAGTTGTGAAGTTCTAACACTCATTATGGTTACATACTGCTACTTAATTCTTTATTTTAACATTTCTCAGATTATTTGCTTTATTATTTGCACTTTATGTGCATTTTATCTTGAAATGTAAGAAACGATTTGTCAGTTTGTTTACTTGCATATTAATTAGATATCACTTCTGATTTTTACTTATATAAATTTTTATATGAATAATTATATGAATAACATTTATTTTTCTTTCGCATATAAGAATACATGAAAGGAAGAATGATTCTTCATTTTTTCATATATATTTGATATAGAAAAGTTTCAATTCGATAGGGATTTAGTTATATTAAAATATCTTTTATGATAACATTAAAAAAATTCTAAATAATAAGTAATCATTTAATCTGATATATTAAAATTATAAAATGGATTTTAAATTGGAAAAAAATATATATATGTCTGTTTCTTTTCTTATCATATTACACAGAGAGTGATTAAAATTAATAGGATATAGCATATGTAAGATAAATAAATTGTAATTTATTTACAAAATTATGAATAAGATAATATCCCAGGTTTCTCTAGAACAAAACTGTGGTTTTAAATAATAAACATTATAGAGTTCTATAAAATCGAGAAATCAGATTTCAGGGTAAATTGCTTCAATAGATATGTTTTGATGAAATTTGAGTGTGATTTCAAATAAAGGTACAAAAAATGTATTCCCAGGAAGTATTTTGAAATTTGTTATTTCGAAATAAATTCATATAATTAGCCTCATTCACCTGAAATTCTTTCTAGTCTGGATACTAGTTGGAACTGAACTACAGACGACAAGCAGTCGATTGCAAATAACAACAACAAAAAAAATTTAAAACTTTCTATAATATAAACCATTAGGCTTAGAGTTATTAAATATGGCATATAGCAATTTCTTGAGTAACAGGCGTTTGTTATGTAAGAACTTCGAATAAATTCAAATACATTTTTTTATTAAAATTTCAATAAAAAATTGAAAAAATAATTCTTATTAATTTTTAGGATTATTATTTCTCAAAGATATTTTTTACAGCACTTTAATCAACTAACGACTTTCATCTCATCTATCAAACTTTTAACTTCTATTGAGGAATTTAATTCTTTTTTGCTTTGTCTGTGAATTCAATAGGTTTTTTCAAAGTAATAGTCAATTTTTGATCAGTATATTCTACGCAATAACTAGATTTGACTATTAAATGCTCCATTTCTCATGATATATTTTCTATTAGTTATACAAAATATCTTGACAGCATAAATACGATAATTTATTTGTTGCACAGTATTTTTATGAACGCATTTCCAGTTTGTATCAACTAAAATCTATATTGTTTTGTGAGTGAGTGAATTATCAGAAAAGATTTATTTCAAAATATTAACATAGAATATGTATCAATAATATTGCAAAAATGATAATCGTATTACTAAATATTTCGATGCTAAATTTGATATTGATGTCACGTTAATTCAATTTAATGCTAAAACCTTTTAAATTTTAGAAAAAAGGGAAAAAATCCTAGAATGATTTTAAATAGGTTTTAGAGAAAAAATATTGACGACGAGGCTACTTTATACTTTTGATCTCCAGCTATTTGCTATTAAGTGAATGTATCTTACTATAAATAATAATAGATATTTAGGACTTTAAGTTGCTGATACATAATTACAGTAGTAATTAAATAATTTTATATAACAATTCTTTAATTTTTTGTCATTATGTTCGTTCTAATTCAGTTTGTATCATGAAAAAGAAAAAAATGTATTTTAATATCATATATAGCTAAAAAGCCCTTTACGATGCCCTGGGATTTTAACTTGATACTATCAGAATTTCCCAAGATTCCCTATTCGAGTCCGTCTTTTAATATTCTTGAAATTTGGTAATCAACATATTTTTTCTGCCCTGATCACCTGCAGCAACTTATTCTTTAAAGCAATAGATTATTATAAATAATTCAAACTATAAATTATTGCACTTAGAATTTTAACGGGCTAATAGACTTTTATTTTGGGAATAATATGGTTGACTAATTAGCCATCTTTTAATTCCAGTTTTTGCTAAATTTCATGTATTTCAATTTCGTTTGGTTAAATGGATTTAAAATGCTGTATTTTGTTATGTAAATTAAATAATTGGTTTACATGGCGTAGGCTAGTGTAATTAATATTATGTGCTACAATAAAAAAAAATTTAGTCGTCGTCAAGTGTTACAGTGCCAAGGCTTTATGAAGATATTATGAAAGAACGAAGAAAAAAATAAGACTACAATAGTTATTTAAGTTTGTAGAGCATATAGAAGAAATAGAATAAATTTTAATTACTTTTTTAAAAATTGAAAAAAAAAAACATGACATTTCATGACATATTACTCCTACTTGCAAAACTTAATTCATTTTTCTATATATTTCTAATTTCCAAGAAAAAATAACTTTCTTTTTCGATTTCTTCGATAATTTTTGAATTTCTCCATATACTGAATCTTGCTTTCCTTCTTAGAAAGAAAGAACAAAAAAGAACTCTTCCAAAGTAATCAAGTTTTACTCTTCAGGGAATTAAATAATTATATTAAGTTGTTTAACCTTGAAAATATTGCGACAGAGTTTGAGAAAAAAGAAATCTTATAATTTTTTTTATGAAAGGCAGCGCATTTATCACTTGACTAGGAAATCAGTTTTTTTTCTTTTTGAGTATGACATGTTGAAAGTTTATTCTAAAATTAATCCCCGAATATATATAACAAAATTTCTAATCTCAACAGCATTTAAAGTTATAGCTTCAATTATTTGAATATTAATTTATTAAAATTTAATAAGATGATGTTTTGGTGCATGAATCCTAACTAATCTTATAAAAATGCTTGTTAATAATGAATGTATGTATTGGCATTCTACAGGGGAGATTGTTTCAGCCAGAGTTTCTAATTTAATACATACACTTTGAAAGGATTAATTTTTTTTCCATAACTGATTTCATTATTACCAGGGAATTCTACTGGTCTTCAATTGTTTCTTCAAATATACAGTGTGATGAACTTTTTCGATTTTTAAAAGTTAAAATTAAAAGAATCTGCTTATATTCATGGCAGTTTGAATAAAAAACAGAATTATAATTTAAAAAATGTTAAGGACAGCTTGAAATAGAGTATTTAAATATTTCAGCTGTCATGATACTATGATCTCATGGGTCTTGACTCCATTAAGAATACCCTTTTACACAACAGAGATATAATGTTATTAAAATAACTTTAATATATTCAGCAATGTAACGCTTAATTTTTACGGGAATTGTTAAGGTTCGATAAGGACATTTACAGCAACTAATTAACCATTAAAAATGCAATTGAAATTAATTCCTTATTATACAGTAAATCTTAACGAACCAAATAGGCTACCAAGAAGTTTATAATTTAAGATAAATTCTGTTCTAAGTCTCCTTAACTAAACTTAATAAGTCGATGCAATTTATTTCGATTCTAAAAATTATATTCAACAGCCCTGGTGAAAGAGATTTAAATATTTAACTGTAAATGAAAGCATTAAAAAACTTGGAAAGTCACTTTTTGCTCTTTCTGGTTTGGAAACTAATCCAAAAATAAGTATTTGTATAATCTGTACGGATTACATAGGATTTTAATTCAGTGATCAAAATGAAATCTTATGATTTTTAAAATTTTTTATTTTGAAATGTTTTAACATAGATTTCTGTAAATTCTTTTTTTAAAGATAACAATAAGATTTCTATTATTGTTTCACTGTTCGAACAAGATGATTCCAAAATAATGTAACTCGGCACTGTTTTATGCTACTTGCTTTAAATTAAGATAATCATCATTGTTTAAGTATGAAATTGCTTTTAAATTTAAATTTCATACAATTTACTTTAGTCATAATAGTAATCTGTTTTAGGGGAATTTTTACGATTTAAATAAAAAAAATACATCAAAATAAGAAAAAAATAAAATATAGAAAATTTGCATATTTTTCTGTTTAAAGCAGTTAACTATATTGATGACAGCATTAAAATACTGAATGATTTTAGTACTCTAAAATTTATATGAGTAAATATTTTGAACTTCTATTCAAAATTGCTATTATTGGCACAATGCTTAAAATTGAATAAATTTGTTCAATTGAGAAAAGTATAAAAGTTACATATTACTCTAAAATAAACACAAAAGCAACAACGCTTGATGTTCGTAACTGACAGATTCATTAAGCATTGTATTTCATTTGTAAGAATTCATTAATCAAAATAATAATGTGAAATGGATGCCATAAGAGTATACAATCAAAAATTCTATTCTTACAAAGGAAAAATGCAATAAAATTACTTAAATTTTCAATCAGAATAATAAAATAAATTTCAGATATTATTGATAAATTCTAAATTCAAATTATTTGTTAATTTAGCATGAATAAATAAACAAATGAGCAGATAGGTAATTTACTAAATAAAACTTTATCATTCAAAACGCTAATTATGCCATGTGAACTTCATTATATTAATACAACATCAACAAATTATACAGATCTCCATGAATTTTAAAAGATTTTGATAATAATTTTGATTTTTGATAAAGTAATTTTTAATTTATATTTTCTAGATTTGTGTTATTGAAAGCAAATATCGGAGTCTTAGACCAATTAAAGTTTTTAAAAACTATTGTTGTTATTAATCTTAGCGTCTGAGAACTAGATTAAATGATAACATTTTTATAAAATACTTATGGTGATGGATGATTGTAATACGAATGTCAACCTTTCTAAAATATTTGTATTTAGCATGTATTTCAAAATAAAGATTTTTTAAATAACTTTTCACATTGTTTATAAATTCTGAAAGCTTACTTTTGATGTGAAGCAAAAAAAATAAATATTCTTATAAAATGAAAAAAAAATTATAAAGGACATAAAATATTCTTCTAGAATAAAAAAATGAATATAAAGACATAAAATATTCTTATAAAAAACAATGAATGCAAACAAAATAAAATTTAATACAAAGAAAAGAAAACATTGACTATAAAATGATGACTTCTTAGTGGGAGAAAAAAGAAAGGAATGAAATCCGAGCGTTTTTTCTTTCTTATAAATTAAACATTTCAGTCTTTATAATGAAATTTTATTATTTGTGATTGTATAAAGTAACTACTAGCCCTCGCCATCCACAAATTGCTAAAACATACAGAATTTATTTCTTTAGCTTATATCTATTCAATGCAAAAATAATATCGAGTGTTTAAAAATAAACGTTAGAAAATATTTGCAATTTTAAGTTAACGTTTCTTTAAAAATGGTAAAATTTGTATTATAAGCTTATTTTACACTCCTTTTGAGGAAGTATTTATTTTTCTCATTGCTTTTTAGAAGTGCCTCAGTGATATTTAAAATCTCTTTTATTTGTTCAGCGAGAAGGATATTTTGAAAATAGACGAATTGAAAATGATTTAATTGGTATAAATATAAATCCATTCATTATCAAATAAAAATCCTTTTATGAAGGAAAAAACAATGGGATTAGTCTCTCCGACACTTTCTAATATACTCTCAAATAAATAAACTTATGTGTTATTAACCGTATATCATTATCGAATAGTTGTGAAAGAGACCGTGTGATCTTTGGTGATTAATCGCTGGAATATAGTTAATGTCACAGGAGCCATAAAGTAAATATGCATTTTGACTGTTTTTACAATCAATTGAAGCCAAAATGTAGCGCATAATCGTAATTATAGTCACAAAATCTGAAATCAAATTTCACATGTGTAAGTCTTTTTGGTTATCACGTTTACATACTGTGCACTTACAATCTAAAAAAAATGACCAATCTCTTAACGAATTTGGTATTGTAAATAAATATGTGTTTTGATTTTCCTTTTCAATCGACTGAAACCAAAACTAGATCAGCATATTGCTTACCTCTACAGGATGGTTATAGGCATTGTATAGTTATGCAAAATAAAAAATTGAAATTCGGATCTCAACCGCCTCTATTTACAAGGATATTTCTTCAAATAGCTCAACTAGAAGACGAAATAGATTTAGTAGAAATGCTAACTATTAGGTTAATAATGTGTAGATATTGAACAAAAATATCATGCAAGTCATTCTCAGAGGTAACAACTTTCTTATAGATTATGCGAGAAAGTTTTGGGGAGACTAATCTGGGAGTTTTAAATTATAATTAAATATTAGCGTTTTTCGCAGTAACTTCCAAAAATATTATGGTACAAATAATTTTGCTCTATCTTAATTTAAAAAAATTATCTTTTCAACTACAATATATCAACGATTTTATGGTATAAATATATTTTCAATGTTTAATGAATTCTGAATGAAAATATTTTAATCACATTTTCTAAAATTAAACTTGAGAATTCCGAACAAATATTTAACGAATCAAGAGATACAATAAATAGTTTCTTTCATTAACATTCTGAAAGAACACCAGCTTTACAATTCTAACAGGATGCACAAATCTAATATCTGCTATCTGAAAAGCGATATCTGCTCGTATTTAATGTACTGTCTTACCATTCATCTTATTTCGATAAAACATTGCCAAATTATTGATTCATTGCGCTTAATATTATTTTTTCGGCGGCAGTAACGCGCCGGGTACCAGTTAGTTTACAAAAAAATTTCAATAAAAATAAATTATCAAATATTATTAGAGACTTAGAATGATAATTAATCATTCAGGTATTGCGTTAATTTGATTTTTAAAGATATCACCAATTAGAAAATACTATTACACCAATAGGTTGGCAATTTGGTTTTCTTAATCAACCAATCCTAGAAGGACGAATATTGAAGGAATAAATGATATTTTTAATAAATTTTTGATAAATATTCTTCATTGTTCTGTTATTAGAAGTAGAGTGGGGTTAATATTTACTACAAAATGGACATTTTGTTTACAAATGCTTCAGAGCCGAATATTAGAAGTAGAGTAGAATGAATTTGAATTTAGGCGATACAAACACATCTTGGCTTCAATTATATTGAATTGTTGAATTGATTGAGAGTTTTACATCATGAAGAATATTCAAGCCAAAGTTAGGAAATTTTCCAAACTCGGAAGTAAATTTAAATAGTGTCAGATAAATAATTTTTTAGTTACATGGGACATATATTTAAAAGGGAAGACTGCTCTGTTGACGAACATATTGAGGCATCTGGAGACGAAAACACACCAAATTTAACAAAACTAATATGCTTTTTTTAGAGTTAAAAGAAATATCATTCATTTCTCAGAAAAAGATAAATTTATCAGAACATTTTTTTCCACTGAATAAAAGTTTTCCATTCCATCACATTACGCACTAGGGTTGACTCAACCTAATGGTTTTGGAGGCTTTTTTCCATTTCATTTTCCAGGAGGGATAACTCTATTTAATGGTTGTGGAGTCTTTGATGACCCTTGGGATAGATAAATATAAGTACAAATTGGGGTTGCGGTTTTCATTTTGGAATAAATTTATGATGGTTTCACAATGACGTCCTTATAAACATAGTGGTGTATTTTAAAAGCAGAGATACAGAATTTACAGGCACTATAATCTACAGAGAAAATAACATACAATAATACGACGAGTAATATAATAAAATGTAAGTAAAATAAAACAGTATTATACAATGCATAAGCATTAGAAGCAAAAGAAGTATTGTGATAGAAAACAATAAACAAATCTTATGCAATTGCTTTTTAAAACATCTAATTATGAATTATCAAAATATATAGAAATAATAGTTATGGTGAATGTTTTTATAACGAAAAATAAAAGTACTAAAATCATACATTAAAAACATTCCGTTTTCGAATAATAGAGAAAAGATTACATGTTATATTCGAGCACCCATTTAGCTTTTAAGGTAAATATATTTTTTCAGTAGCAACAATAATCAAAGATAAAATAGTCTGTCATAAATGTATCTAGGCTCTTGTTACTGCTGGTAATCATATGTTAGTACCGAAACTAAAATTATAAATTATATGATTGCTTGAAAAAATTTCAGAGCTTTTTATATTTACTGTTACTGACAATTCAAATAGTTAAAAATAATTTCAAATA
>JAPMOQ010015914.1:5134767-5148897 GCA_026543055.1 Argiope trifasciata
AAGTAGAAAAGAATAAAAAATACAGAAGTAGAAAAGAATAAAAAATACAGAAGTAGAAAAGAATAAAAAATACAGAAGTAGAAAAGAATGAATACAGGAAGTAGAAAAAGATTTGTTGTAAATGATGAAGTAAAAAAAGAACAATGGCAAATTTTCTTCTTGTGTGAAATATCCGAAAATTAGCATATAAAATTCGTTTGTTCTTTAATCATATTGGATTAAATTTGTGTCAAAATAAAATTTAATAAAAAATAAGTCTTTGTAAATTATGAAAGAAAAAAATTAAATATTTTTGCCCGTCTTTTTAATTAAAAAAAATCTAGTATATTAAAAAGTAAACCCATGATATCAAATGGTGAAGTAAAGAATATTTTAGTATTACAAAGATAGCTCACTAAATCAAAATAAAATAAAATTTAATAGCAGTTTTTTTTGTTGATAAAGTATAATTCATCTGTCAATAATAATACGATTAATATTGGAATACCACAAAAGATTCTTTCTCATCACGCTATTAATGGCCTTATCCAGCTTTATCCGGCACTGCAAAAATGCAGGCTTATCTCTTAGCTACCTATGTAATAGATTTCAATCGTACCAGAGCTCTACTACACCACAAGCTGGACCTACATCTCAATAAAGTTCTGTTGTCCGTTTGGTGGGATAGGAAAGGTGTAATTTGCTTCGAGCTCCATTCTCAAGGTTAAACTACAAATTCTACGAAATACTATTATCAACTACATCAATTGAAAGTTGCCTTAGCAAAAAAAAAGCCCAAAATAATGAACTGGCGAAGGATTTTTTTCATCATGACAACACGAGATCACATATTGCATTAGTCAAAAGAGAGATGTACTTACAATTTGAATAGGAGTTTTTACCTCGTCCAGCACAGCATACTCTCCATATCTCACTCCATCCGATTATTACTTCTTTCTGTTCTTAAAAAATTCGCTTTGCGATAAGTGCTTCAAATCCATCTGAGAAATAAAAGCGTACTTTGAGGATTATTTCTTGTCCAAAAAACAACAGTTTTGGAAAGATGGCAAAATGTGACTACCTGAGAGATGGAAGAAGGTAATAGAGCAAGAAGGTTCTTATATTAAAAAAATAAATAATATCTTATGGGGTATTCATTTCATATTAGAAATAGGAAATAAATTTATAACACATTCTAATATTAATAAAAACCTAATCATAATTTTCTAGCATTGCATAATTAATCATTTAATACAGAATTATTTCTAAATCATTATGACAATTTCCTATTGATGAAATTAATCTTTTAATAAGATAGGTTGGTAAAACGTTTCAAATTGAAAGTTGCTGAGTAGATGCAATAAATATATGCCAATTCAAACCATAGCAAAAAATATTTAAATATAAATTTCCTTATAATTCTTACCACCGATTAAGCTTACAGATAAATTAGGCTAATCTTTGCGACAGTAAAATTCACTTAATAAAATAAACGAAATGAATGCTAATAAACCACCCCTGGAGAATGTCATTGTATTTCTAGTCTAGAGAGTATTGGTGAAAAAAATTATGACATACTAACAATCAAAGAAACTGGATTGGAGAGAATTTTGTATTATGTTTCAAAGTGAATCTAGTTGATACATCTAGTCAAAGTCACAAATCTAACAGAAAAAATCGCCATTTTCCAGATCCTCAGAGTGCATTTAGCTTAACGAGGAGGCTTGTTCCTGCTATTGGTACTTTTCGTAAACGGAGATAAATGACAGTAACTCAAATGAATTGTCCCTTGAGGGAATCTTGAGAGCTCGTATTGTGCTTCAAATTAATGTGTTGGGTAATTTATTTATTAGGTTACAATGCACAAAGTTGTGACTTATTTCAAGGTTTAGGCATTTTTATCTTCAGGTAATATCACTTTTGCACCGTAAGTGAAAACGTTCACGGATAAGAAATAACTTGTACATAAAAAGCATACGTTAGGGAATAAATAAATCAAACTTTAAGCCTCTTTCAATTGCTTTCTGATTCAATAATTTCTCTTACTTGGTATCAAAGAAACATTTCATTCAGTATTTTACTCTGAATAATTTATAAGGGCCCTAGTTGGAAATCTTTATTCAAAATACTTTATGTATCAATAAATAGTCAATGCTTTATTAAGCATTTTTTAAAAAAAATTCTTGATGATTCTAATTCATAATGACTAATTCGATTTGTGGTAATAATTTCACACTAGTTTCAAATTAGGATTTTCGAATTATTATGTGCCAAATATGTACTATATTTATGATTAAGTACAAATATATATCAATTATGTATCTAAATTTAGTTTGCAATTGTGTAAAAGAAAATAAATTAAAAAATGAAATAAAAAGTATTATGGGAAAATTGATTCCAATTAGTATTTGATTTTCCTACTATGGATGTTAAAAAGTTAAATGGTAATATTAAATATGCTACACCTATTCTGCAACTGGTGTAAAATAAAACATTCCGGGGCTAACGAAGGAGATCTCATTTGCTTTTTCGAGACGTTCTTGCATCCTGTTTCTTTTTATTTCCTCCCATTTTATTATTATTTCTTGAAGATTTATGTTATTAGAGAATTTTCTTTTTAAAAAATGAAGAGGGAAAATAAAATTAATATTAAAATGAATAAAAAGAATGAAAAAAGCTGTTAAAATATTTTTATGGTACGAAATTATTATAGTTAAATTGAAGTCAAGAATAAAAACTGGGCAAAAATATTCATATTTTTGTATTATTTACGTTAAATAATGCATAAGTTTAGGTCAGTGATGCTAACTCAGCTGAAGATGATTTCTGCAGGATATATTTAATTAAAAATACAATAAAGCTTTTGATATTTAAAAAATTAGATGTAAAATGTGCTGTTTATTTTGAAAATTTATTGTAAATATTTTGTACAAAAATCCTGTTTTTTTATTATTTATTTTATATATGAACTTTCTCACAATACAATCACATTTAAAAACTCAAAATGAAAATGATCATTTCTTTACAAAATGATGCTTACAGAATGAAAAAAAGAAAAAAAAACAGTTTCTAAGAATGCATTTTTATTAAAGTACTAAAAAATTACTTTCGAATTTTTGGATTTATTTAAAAATTTCTTAATAGAAATATTATGAAATCTGAATCAAAACTTTCTCTTTTATTAATATTTGGTTGTATTAGTACAGAGGCAAATTATATTAATATATTGATTAATAAGTTCTAAAATTTTTGGAATAGTGTAATATCGTCTAGAACATAACAATATTTGAGATTTTAAAATTCAAGCGTATTAGGAAATTATTGAAAATCGATTACAAAATTCTATCTATGAAAAACTGGAAGTAGCTGAACTAAGTAGTAAAGCATGCAAACAACAATAAATTATATTGCTTGAATTATTGATTTTTATTACAGAAACAATAAAATTTTCATATGTGTATGACATTTTTATACTTACCTTATGTTATTAAGGCTAAAAATGCATATATATCAAATTCTTTGTTGAGGTTGTTTATGATTAACTGTAATTCCTAAGTGGATATAATTTCATAATTTTTAGTAATTGGTATTCATCATAAATTTGTGCTACTTGCTGCCAATAGAGAATTATTTGTTTATGGAAAGTAAAAGCCTTATAGACTGACTGCTTTATGTTAATACAAAGAAATGTTCTTTTTATCCGCATGCGGTAGAAACATGCGAAATACTAAGTAGATACGTGACTGATTTACCTGATCATTATTCCTTGGTTCTCTAATGGACTGTTCTGAAACTCAAGCCCAATAAAACTGATACTACTAGAATATTAATAGTTGAAGCTAGAAGACTAATCAGCTATTAATATACTATTATGAATTTTGTTGATCATACTGAATAAAAATGGAGGAATTAGTAAAAACTTCACGCGCTTTTAGATAATTTAATTCTTATTTTAATAAGCTTGAGCCATAGATTATTTATTATAAGCATGGACATTTCTTTTGCTGTACGAGGTATTTTTTACCTTATGTTATTAAAACTAAAATTATATGTATTTCCGATTCTTTATTAATGTTGCTTATGATTAATTGAATTCTCAAATGGAGAGATTTACGTAATTTTTACTAATTAGTAGTTGGCATGAATTTATGTTACTTTCGTACAATCGTGAATCGTAGTTTTTGTCTGTGGGAAATAAACGCCTTAAAGAAGACAGTTTTATGCTAATGAAAGAAATATCGTTATTAGTATGCAATACAAACACGCTGAGAGAAACTTTGCATGAATATGTGAATGGTATACTTGATCATTATTGTTCACTCCCTTCAGAGTTCTAATCATATATATGAGATGCTCTGAAAAACGAGCACGTTAAAAATGGCACAAAGATAAATTTAACGCTTGAAACTAGATGGTACCTGAGTATCAGAAATCAAATTAACATTAAAATACTTTTTACTATAAATTCTTTTTTTGAATAAAATAAATAAATAAAAAGAAATTTGTATTCTTTTAGATAATTTTTATTTTCATAAGGAATTGAGACTAAAAACAATTACGTTTAAGTTTCTTATGTTTTATTTCCTGTTCTTTGATTTAGTTAATTTTGAATATCCAATTTAATGTAGAAATAGAAATCAATTTTTCTAATATAAAAATTTTGAATTTTGAATATATAACAGTTTTGAAACAAAACTCTATGAGTAAATGTTATAACTGATTTTTATAAATAAAGATACAAATTATTTATCGTTATATAATATAAGATGTTAAATTGAATTATTTCTTGCAATATCTTGAATTGTTTTTGAAAATATTATATAAATATTTCAATAACTAATTGGAATGAAACCTACATGGAAATCAATTTTAATATTCAAAAGTAAATGTTTGAAAGTTTCAAATGCATTATTTTAAAAAAAATCAGTAAATTTTCGGAGATGAATATTCATAAAAAGTCCATGGAAAATTTATTATTTTGCAAGTTTTGTGAAGCAAAAAAACGTATCAGCACAAATTTAAGAAACACTTTAATTTAGAGTACAAAAGTGAATTAAAAAATTATCTTATATTTTTTAAATACAACAACCTTTATAAATGCTATGAGTTAAGGGTTAATTTTGAATTTTCGGCAAATTATTTTAAAATAATTATTTTATAATCAATATATTCTGTTGTTTGTAAATTGATTGCAGAAAGAGATAAATCAGAAATAGAAAGAAAATCTACAATAGTATATTTTAAAGAAGAAAAGCTTATCAAGCATATTAATTCTTCGGTGGATGTATTTGTTAAAATATACATAATTTGTGTATGCATACTTTTATTTGTAAATGGCAGAGGCAGGGGTTGATTACTGAAAATTTTGCAAAAATTTCGGGAAAGAATTCCCGAAATATAGAAAATTGTAGAATATCTAAACCAGTTTTGAAGATTTGAATGTAAATTTATTATTCTGAATAATAGGTCAATAAAATAAATACGTTAATTAGGAGATAATTATTGGGAAATTTGCAGAGATTTCATGAAAGAATAAAAACAGAATCTTTTAAATTGATTTTGAAGATTTGATTGGGAATCAATTACTTTGAACAATGGATCAAATATATAAGCAATTTTCAAAAAATGGCAAAGAACCGAAATTTCGTACTAATTTTATTAAAATTCAATAAATATTTATTCTGGTTTTTAAAACACATTCAGAGGCAAATTACTAGCAAATAGGTTGTAGCGTTTGATATTGAGCCAGCATTTTGGCTTTATGACACTTCTAAATTTCATTGAAGATGCGTTTAGTATTTTCTCTGTGAAAGAGTGTTAAAACTTTTCATATTTAATTTTCCAAAAAAATTATAATTACGGAATGTTAACTAAAATTCTTTTAATATGCTACCAAATTTTCTAACTATCCTCACAATCGAAATAAATGAAAAATCATAAATACTTTTTCTATGAAAGAAATATTTTCGAGTAGAAAGGCCATAATGAAGTATTTCAATATTTTATTATTTAAATATAATCTAGAAAATGAAGACAATATTTAAATAACAAAATTATATGATTCTATCCTTTATCTAAAAAAAGCTATACAATAGCAAATGACAAAGAAAGTATTTTATTTTTATTTTGGTAGTATAAAATTTTCCGACTTCTCAAATCCGTTTATTTTGAAAAGGTGAGATACTTCGAAGATTCGATTCCTCAACAAGGTTTTCATGGACGTCCTCTCAAAATCTTCTTAACATTTTATTATAAAATCTTGCTGAAAAAAGTTTCCGAAAACTTTTACTGAATACTCAAATTTTACCTCAGGAAATCCGTTTTGTGTGGTAGTGAAGCAACTTTCAACTTTGTTCTTATAAAAAACTCATTCTTCGGAAAAAGTTTAGAGATGAGTCTTTTTTTTTTTATCAGGTATCAGTAGTTGTCATATGGCTTTTTTATTTAGAAAGTTTAAAGGAAAAAATTCACTTCCTGGCACGCATATATATATATATATATATATTACGCTAAGACTTTTACATATACTGCAGTGTAATGTGATTTTGCATAAATTATTTTAGGAATATTCACATACTATAAAAATTAAAAATATTAATTTGAATACAATCATTGTTATGAATTATTTATATTTTTAATTACTTTTTATTTATCAACATATAATATGTTTTAAAAATCAAATGCAACTGAATGAAATTCAATATATATATTCAAGCATTCCGTGCCTAAATTAAATTCCTCATTTCTCAGTTTTAATTTTTTAGTTTCTGTTTACTTTTATCATTGAGATGTCGAATAAGTTCTGTCTGTTTTGTTGTAGAAATTAATCCTTTATTTAACAAAAATCGTTAAAAAATTATTGAAAGTGTTGTACATCGCTAGCCTTGACTCTTCTTCATACTTCTGACAGCATTGGAATTCTGCGTCGGAAAAACGACTTGTCTTTTGAGGTTATCCAATAGTTGACCTCATTTTTGGCATCTTCATAAAAACGGAAGTGCTGCTCAGCCTTGCCCTGTGCCATCGATTGGAACAAGTGATAGTCGGAAGGGGAAATGCCCGTTGAATAAGGAGGATGGGGTAAAACTTCCCACTTAAGTGTTTTCAAGAAGGTTTTTACCGGTTTTGCAACATGTGGTTGAGGATTGTCATACTGCAAAATGACTTTGTCATGTCTCGACCATCAATGCTCGGCTTAATAGCTCCAATTGTAGTCTGTAGTGATCTCATGTGATGGTTTTATTTGGTTTGAACAGTTCATAATAAACTTTACCAAGATGATCCCACAAAATGCTGAGCAGAAATTTGGAACCTTGGATATTCGGCTTTGCTAAAAGTGATGAGGGATGACCAGGTTTACTCGCAATTTTTCATCGCCAGTTACGATGCGATATAAAAAGTCCTTTTATTTTCTGCCTTTGAAGCAGTTGTTTACTCGCGAAAAGTTCGTTGTTTCTCTACCTCAACTAGTATATCAACCAATGACCTTGCTCTTGAATAATTCCTAATACTTTCAAAGGTTTCGAAACTGTTGTGGGATAAACTAATCATCCTGCAAGATCAGCTTGTGTTTGACATAAGTCTTATGAATTAGTCCAATTGTTCGCCTTCAAACATCTTCGGTGCTCTAGCGCGTTTTTTACGTCTAAAAGCAAGATCAAAATCATTATTTTTAAAGCTTCTAAGGAAATCTCTACAAGTTTTTTTAGACAGAGCATGATCGCCGTGAGTCTCAACACGAATTCTGTGAGCTTCAAAGGCAATTTTTTAAAAATAAAATAGGGAAGTAAAATTCCCTACTAATGTTCTGTTTTTCGGCTAGAAATAATTTTTCACATTTCACGCAATGAAAAATAAAGCTGTTTGTACTTCCATGAAATATAGAATTTCAAGCTTGCTTGTATTACATGTAAATAAATGTGTTACCATAATGAACTAACGGAATCAGTTCCAGTAATGAAATTTATTGGAAATCCAAGAGAACATATTCAACATCCTAATAATTTTAGTTCAGTATTATTGACAAAGACAGTAGTACAGTAAAATAACTCTGTAGATTCATACGTAAATAACAATAAAATTAAAAATTAATAACAAATGTAATGTGTTAAATTTAAATTGGTAAAATCTTGTTCGAAGCTTGTTATTAAGTTTTTAAAATAAATTTAGGGTATTGATATAAATATTTTTAATGTTAACATATTAATATTAAACTTTTAGATGAATTGAAAGGATATATTACAAGCTGCAATGAGAACCTTCCCAATTTTCATTAATGATAGTAGTTTTAAATGCTTTGAATATGGAACCAGGTATATAACTTTGAATATAAAACCACAATAATTTCAATTAATGACACTAATCATGAAAGTATTTTTTATTTTAGCAAGTTAACAATCTATCTAATTTAAGAATATTGGTAACAAGTAGCAGCCAAATTCTGATAATAATGTAGCATTATAATGCAAATATTCAATAAGCGCAATGCATTTAAATGGAAAGGATACAGTCCTTGACGCATTTACTGTGATTTTAAGAGAGTTTTCAATTATTTCGCCAAACCTTTTATTTTAAAATATTGGCAACAACATAGCAACCTAACAAAAATAATTGCTAAATAATTACATCGACCAAGATGCACTTGTTCTGGTCACGTGCTAATAGAAAGTATAAAATAAAGTTTCCCATTCTCAAATTCACATTTAAAAACAATTTCATTATCCTTAAACTAATTGAACTATTAGCTAGATAAAATAATGTAAATCTATTTTAATTGTTTAATTTATAAAATTCCATCATTAATTCCTAAATATCGGTTTGTGAATAAGACATTATTTTGTAAATCATTTTTAACATTATCATTATTATGATTTTAATCTTCATATTAATGCTCTTACTTTTTAAATTTCATGAAGATATTTAGCATACTTTCACTCTTAATTTTTCTATTTTGAGAAGTTATTTAAAGCCGACATCTAAGATTTTTTATTGAAAATAACATTTTAAAATTCTTGGAAGTGTATTTAAATTGTAGCTGGTCTCACGATAGAGCAAAATAAGTCACTTAGTTCGAGGCCATTCGATAAAAAAAAGACCTCAGAAAATCAGAAAATAATCATGCATATCATTTAACAAATTTACACTTATAATTATAATTGTGAAGCTATATTAATGAAAAATAATCTTTTCAACAAGACATATTGGGAATTAAAAAGATATTTAATGTCATAAAGTCTCCTTTTTTATTACCTTATAACATAAAAAAGGTTTTTCTAAAAAAACTTTTGATCTGAAGAGATTCAAAAAGTTATTAGAAATATTTATAAAGGTCTTTGATTTATCAATTTACTATTTGATTTTGAATTAGAGGACCTACTTTATCTTAATCCTTATCTTTCCCATTTAATGAGTATTTTTATATAGCTGAAAGCAATGAAGTTATGAAACAATTCACAAATTGTTTTTAAATATTTATTCTAGATATGATTTCAATGATTTTTTTAGCTAAACAATTATATATAAATTATTAAGTAGAGATAAAAGTATACAAATTGTATATAAAAAAAGAATTCATTAATGAAATCTTCAGAAAAAAGAGAATGCTACGATTTATTTAAAAAAATAACGAAATATTTTGATGGGTTTAAGCCAAAATTTAGCATCTATGACATTTATTAACATCAACGACTTTATTCAGAAAAGTATGAAATATTGGTTTGATTTGAAATTATCGAAATTTAAAGTAAATAAAATATTGTAAGAATTATTAACTCATGGATGCATCCACTTAAAGTTATGGACTTACAAAAATTTACTACTGTATCAAAAATTCAAATCACCGTTTATAACCACAAGCACATTATACGAGCACGAGAAAATTTTATTTACAAACGTAAAACGAATTTGCTTTGGTGATTGCTAGTCTTTACAACGTTCTTTTGAAATCAAATTGAAACTAACCAATCAGATTTGACTTAACAAATGATCCCTTTAGAAATATACAAATAATTAGGCAAAAATAAAAATGTAAAAAAGGCAGTTATATAAAAACATTTAAATGAAATAGAATTATACTTTTACTCCAATTTAAAACATGCATGATAAGTGCGTTTCATTCAGATTCATTTTTCCGAACAGAAGAAAATTGGTAATGATAGAAGTAGGGTCCCACATTTTACTTATTCTTCGAAAATATATGTATAATTTTCAACAAAAATTATAAAATTATTAATTTTAAAGAAATATAATGAAATCTAAGCCCCTATTAATAATAAAATTACTTAGTTTCTTTTAATATTATCAATAATTGCTTGTTAGGTAAGAAACGAAGCAAACCATTGAGTTTGTAGAATAGAAGATACGATATGATAATCTGTAAGAAAGGAGTTGCATGCTCTATTATCACTTTTCTTTTAACTAGATTTCCCTAGTTATTAAAATGTTAGAAAAATAGATGAAATCATTTTAATAAATAGTAATTTAGAACGATTTCAGTATAAATTAGATTTATTTGTACTGAATAGGTATAAGTATACCGGTAAAGATTTCGAACAAAGCAAGTGATAACCAAACAGAAGTTGTCAAATGAGTGGGATATCCAACTATTATTTTATGGATTACGAGGTAAGTAATTTAAAAGTTTGAGAAAGCTTTTTTGTCCTACCATATAATAATTATAATTATACAATGAGACTTAGGTATGTATGGCCTTTGAAGTTTTCTGTTATAATTTGCTAAAAGAGTGGTGTCTAGAAAAACACTTATTAGAGTTCGTATTTTACAGAAAAAATAGTTAAGAAATTTTGCTGAAGACGCAAAAAAAAGAAAAGAATAATGCCTATAGGAAAGAAGGTATCTTCACTTTAAATAAAATACGTATTCAGAAAGTTTTTCTGATTGTAACCACAGATTTTCCTATACTGAAAAATTAGCTTAACAATCCAAATTATAACATATAAGAATTTCCAAATAAAAAGAAAGCTCAAGTAATTTAAGAAATGGTATTTGTCAACTTCTCAACTATCATTTATAAGTTTGTTTGCCATGAAAATATTGAATATATCTAATTCACAATTTTAAATTTAAAACGCTGCGAATATTTTAGGTAAAATGTAGCATTATAGTTCTTTCTACTATTCTTTACTGAAAATAATAAAATCTTAGACCTTAATTTCAAATTTATTCTTTATTGCTCTGAGATACTGATATACTTTTTATATAATGAAAAAATTTTAAAAAGTAAAAAAAATCATAGGAAAGTTTGAAATTTAGTTGTCCATTACACATAAGCAAATTGCCGTGAATTATAAGACATCAAACGCTGGAAATCGGATTTAAATATCTTGATTATTAATTAGCTGATTAATTTTGAATTAAAATAAATGTAATAATTCTTTTTAAAATATCATTTGTTTTAATGGGGCAATATAAAGTAGAATTATTTATTGTAATAATTTTCTCCTTTATAGTTTTAATTCATTATTATAAATAGTATTCAATGGAAATCTTGATATTCTTTTTAACTCAAATTTCACTAGATGGCGTTGCTAATCAGCTATCAAGATTTTAGTAAAATAAATGATTGAAGGTTGATTAAATATTGAAAATATAAAAACAAATATTATAGTTGCGTTATACAAATGCTTAAAATTCTAGAGAATTCTAAAACAGAATTTTACACGTAAGGAAGATATTAAATAATATATAACATATTTCATATTTATAAACACAAAGCAAATAACATTCAATAGGAGTGAACTAGAATATACATCATTTAAGATAATGAAGTTTGATAATTTTTTTACTAACATAATCAATAATATTTTTGAAAGCATATTTTATTTTGGATTATATTAAGATCTTTTAAAATTCTGATTCTTTTTATACTTTTGGATGTCAATGCTTATTTGTTCTTTCCAAAGTTGTCATGGAATTTAACAATTAAGGAATCCTTATAATGAGTGTTTAAATATATATGAAATTCAAATAGAACTGGCTTTTGTAGATAATAAAATTAAAAAGATTCGTTATTATTATTCGATTGTTTTATCCAAATCTCCCATTGATCGTTATGGATTTCCTGAACAGACAGCGAATTCTTTTGATATTTAGATATTTAGTCAATAAAATAAATCTTGCCTCTCACTAATAATATTTAATACCATAGATTTGAAAAAAGAGAACCTATCGATTTCCTGTTGAATCGATTTTACCTTCTTTGTTTTATCGATTTTATCTTCTTAATACAGCAGTTTATGTACAAGACGCTAGCGGGTTTTTCGGAATTTTTCTTTCACTTTAATGAAATATCTTGCGTGATGTTAATGAGTTTTAAAAATCCAAGAATCAATAGGAAATGTAGCAAAATTATGTTAAAAGATTTAAGAGTCAGCACATAACATTTATATTTTCTAAGTTCTGGAAATGAGGTTCTATTATAGGTGGGAAGAAATAAAATGAACTTTATGACGTCGGAAACTGATGCTTGCCCTTAGGCTCTCAATGCCGAAGTTCTTTCCTGAGCACAAAGAACATTTTTTTCTCTGCTTCAAACGAATTGATTTTTTTCTTTTGTTAAACTTGTTAGTATGACACCACAAACAACTACTCCATTTCCTCTTTTTTAAGGAAGACCTGCTTACTAGGAGAAAGTGTTAAAGAATTCAGAAATGAATTTTTCATGGATTTTTTTCCTTGCCTTCGTTATTGTTATTGGATTTATCGCTAAAGGAAAAATTCGTTTTTCCTTTAAGTTTTTGATCACTGCTGCTATTTCAGCTTAAAACTGCGAAGAGGCTGAATTGACATTTTGCTTTGTTTTTCTGTGGATTGCAATTTAAAGTTTCAAATGGTCGGTTAAATGATCAGTATGTGGATATTTATAAAAGAAAAGGAATTTTTCTTATAGTTTACTGATTTACAACCAATTACTCTTTCCTTTTGGAGAATTTTATATGATGATAGGTAAATTTTTGATCTTTATCCACTGATTATTAGTAATTTTAAATATTCAATCAATGATTAAATTTTCCAAAAACAATATATAATATATTTTCTTTCTTTTATAAAATAAAATGTTGATATTTTCCTTTGGATGATTTTGTTTGAATAAAAAAAAACAAAATTTGAAACTACTATTTTAAAAATCATTCAGTGTAATTCCAGTTTAATAAATTTTGCAATTTTGAAATAATTTCAAATGTGTTAATATTATTTTGAAAATTTTATGTTCATTCATTATAATTCCCTTATCTTTTGCAAAATATAATTGTCAAACAAAAAATATCAGCTAATTCTTGTGATAAGAGAAATCATGTTATACTTTATAATATGTAATAAGACATTTTGAGTGTTGATATTTTTGAAATAAAACAATATAAAGTTAAAAGAAGAAATTTTTAAAAAAGGTCCCCCATCTCACAGAAAATATTAAATATTGCATGAAAGTTATGTCAATTTTGTTTCATTGGTCAAAAAACTCTAAATAGAAAAAATATGTATGGACATTATAGCGGAAAAATTATCTATCTGTCCGCATGTGCGCATTGGCATTTTTATAAAACAGACCATTAGACTTATATTTATCGAATTTCGCTGTTAATATACTTTATCATCTACTTTTGTTCGTTGTAAGAAATATAAGAAAACAAGATCTTTTGAAATTAAACTGGCTTGAATATATATAAATATGAATAACTGTGAAAGCAATAAAATTTCGATAATATTACTTTTTTAATGTTAAAGTGATAATCTGTTACCAGATTTAAGAAACTTAAATCGATTCCTCAAATTCAAATCAATAAGTGTTGTAATACATGAAACCTAAATTTTGATTCTTTGCATTCACATTATAAGGCCAATATCATTTATAAGTCAATACATAATAATAATTTATTTTATGTAATTTAAGTAGCTTATTCCTTTCAAAATTGAATATTATTTATATGCTAAGTATAAAGTCTACTTTATACTTAGATTTAAAGGTCGATTTTAACAACGTTTTCATTCTAAACTGTGATTATAAACTGTGTTTTTTTATAGAATATATTTACTTAAAGGAAACAAACGTATGAGGAAAATTTAGAACCGGATAGAGGAAAACATATTTGAAATTCCAAATAACAAACAATTACAGACAATGGAAAAAATCGC
>JAPMOQ010015914.1:5153897-5177782 GCA_026543055.1 Argiope trifasciata
AAGACCATTAATTAAAATCTCATCAACTGTATTTTTAACAATGGTTGAATTTGCATCTCATTTTCATAAAAAGAATTCTTAATAATTCTCTACAACCTTAAGTTTCCTTTCCTTATTTACTGCATAAAAATTTAGATTTTTTCCCCTTTTGGTATTCTTCGTAGTTTATACTATGTTCCTTTGGTGTTATTCTTAATCAATAAATTTTTGTTTACGATCCACAAATGTTTCACAAGATTTTATTCCAAAATATTTATTTCTGGTATAATAAAAAATTGCATTGTTATTTTACCTTGTAAATTTAGATTATTTAGGAATTAATCAGAAAGCACAAAATATTATTTAAAAATTGTATCATACATTATCAAAGTTTCAAAAGTTACTTATTAGATCACATAATTTTTCAAAATATACAATGAATTATTTAAAGTATTTATAAAATTTTAATAAGATCTATAAATTTTCTTTTTGCTTCCATTCTTAAGTTGTTTACCATTTTCTGGTTTAATGCAGATGATAAAATATTTTGATAAGATAATGCAAGAAGATTACATCTTTTGATTAGATCTTTTGACTTTCATTTGCGTTTAATTTTTATTTTAATATCTTTATTGCCTCTATCTCTTTAAAGAATAAATATATTTAAACACTAGTAAATTTGTATGCAATATAATTTATTCCAATTTTTGGATTTCCATCTTTCATCAAAGTAAATATTTTAATTACGCATTAAAAAGGTTTATATGAAAATATTTTACAAAAGAAAGCTGGGATTCTTTTCCTTTAAAAATTATACTTGCTTGAAATGAAAAAATAACTTTCCATCATTCATATATCCTTTTTGTTGACTTAAATTAATACTATTCCTTTTGTTTTATTTTTATAATATTTTTATTTTTATTTTTTGGATGTGGTTCTTATAATCTTTGTATAATTTAAGGAATATTAACTATTTTTTTTGGCTGTGCTATTTGTCTTCTGCCGTCTTTTTCTTTGCTTCTACAATTTCATTAAATATATTAATACGATACTCTTTTTTTATTAATATATTATTTAGGCTGTGAGTAGCAAATTTCATTTTTTATGCAATAATTTCATTAACTCCAAAATAGAATTTCATTTATAGTAATTTGACGTTATACGCTTGTAAAAATACATTTTTCAAGCAAAATCATTGAAAATAGAGATTTTCATAATCATTTCACTACTTTATAAAATTTATTTTAGTTAGAAATTTTTAACCTCCAGTCGTCAAATGGGTCATTTGATAATATTTTTTATAGGAAATATCGACTGTTTTCTGAGCATTTTGATGGATAAAATAATTGGTGATGAGATTATATCTTAATCTTATCTCCAACAAGGTATCTATAGCAAAATTCATTTATTATTTGACTTTTAATAATTTAACTTTTTATAATGTAACAGCAAACATGGTTTTTGCCTTCCTTTCCATTTATATTTACAAGAATTTTGCTTTCTTTGCAGTTTTGCAATTATTACAATTAATGTTCCTTTACTTTTGTTAAAAAAACAAAAATAACTTTTAATTGTAACATAATTTATCATTAAAGATTTTGCCATTTTACTCATTTTTAACCACAGTTTGAATATACTTGAAGATATCCAATTGCAGCCAAATTTTAATTTCTTCTGTCAACACGTCATATTTGGCATTATATTGTGAGATAGTTTTAAGATCTTAGCAATGCGAGATACATTATTTAAAGTCTAATTGCTATTTTTAATATTCTGTTTTATAATGTTTTAAGTATTTTTTTTTCAGGATATTATTTAATTTTTTGAAGCCTCAGATTATCTTTTTATCACCGTATATGTACAGTAATATAAATATTTTCCAGATTTTAACTCTTGCAAATGCTTTGATATTTAATTTGAACATACCCTGATGTTTAAGTGAAAGCATTTAATTTTAAAATACTTTAGTTGAAATTAAACATGATAAAAGGTGAATTCATTTTTGTGTAAACTTCAGTTTTAACTAAATCTCTTCTTGATGTCTTTCTTGCTTATTAAACAACATAGCTAAAATTCAAATCATTTAATGCGCTTTTTCAACTTTTTTTTTGTCCCGAAGAAAACAATATTACTAAGAGACATTCTCCAAGGGAGGAAATTCATGATGTTCCTCTAATTGTTTAAAATTGTTTTACAAATTTTTGTTTTCATAATTGTTTATAACTTAACGTTTCGTTCATCATTACTTCTTAAAATCTGGCTTCTAATAATGCTCAAAGTCAGAAAATGATAAAAGACACTTATCGATCACATTTCCTTAATATTTCTTTGCAACCATTTATATATTCATATTAATTATCTGTCTGTTTTGTTTACATCAAGACTTCGAAAAAACATTTTCAATATAAATCTTGCAAAATAAATTTTACAAAATCTTCTCTGCAAGACAAATGAAAGAAGTTGTAAATAAATTTGATTCAAACTTGAATCATTGCTGCGAACAGCTCCTCCATCATTTCAGAATTACTATGAGAACGCCACTCTGATTTATTTAGATAGTTTGTATCAACCTGATTCTTTCTAATTCTTCCTATTTGTATGATAAAGTTTATCTCAAGTTCGTACAGTTTTCCATAGAATGTTTAAAAATGGAAAAGGATGTACATTAATAATATTTTTTTCTTTTGCAAAAAAAAAAAAAAAAAAAAAAAAACCCCAGACTATTTTAGATAAAATAATAATTCGTAAAATAATTTCTAGAATAATCAAAGGCATTGTACCCATATTATAGTATCAATGCAACAAGTAGCAAGTAATTAATTTTGATGTTAAGCTTTTTATAAAAGGACTGAAAATAAAACAAAAGAATGTTGAATAAGGGAAGAAATATCTAATGTTTGCAACTATTACAATAGCATACATTTTTTAGAATAGAATTAATTTGATGAAAAGGATATTATACATAAATGACTAGAATTAAGTAATTAAGCATTAAATATTAATTTACTGAAATGACAAAAACTGTAAAAATATCGGTTTGTAAGAAAGCATTTAAGCTGCAGAAAATGTACTTTTAATTAATATAATTTTTTTGCTTCAATTTTCCCTCTAGTCTTTTCCTATGTTTTTAATTTGATATTTAATTAAAGATATGCAACTATTAGTAATATATTGTGGGCAATGATATAAACTGTATTTCATGGCAATTTCAAATAATTTTCCCCCAAAGTGGAATAATTACTCATTAAATATTTTTTATTTTAAATAAAAAGGATTCCTTAATTGCTTTTTTTACATCTAAGGAGTTTCGAATAGCTGTTCTTATTAAGTAAAATAAATAAAGTAAGTAAAATAATCTTCAAATCAATAAACGAATTTCGAAAATTGTGGATGAACTAACGATTAAAAGTCACCAAGCGGAATAGTTGCTCATTTATTAAACTTTAATTCACTATATTGTACAAGGATTATTTTGTTCCTCATATCAGAGTTAATTTAATTCTTATAAAGCGATATGTTTTCAAATCTGAAAGCTCTGTTTTTGATTATAATCTTCAATGAGTAAAAATTCTTCAATGTCTTTTGAAAGCTACAACTTAATCCTTTTTTCTTTTTTAATAAAGTAAAGAACAAAAAATGTATATAGTTTAAATATGTATAAAGAATAAAATGCATGCCATTAAAATGTTTTAGATGTATATAGTTAAAAATATATAAACAATAAAAAATTTTAATAGTATTTCTTAACTTTAAGGAGCACCACGTATATTTTTCTTGAAAAAAGTCTATTGATATTTTGCTTTTCTTGTAATTTGAGATAAAAGATATCTGCAAAGCTTGATTATTTATATCGGCTTTATTTTTTGTCCTATTAGTACTCTTATAGCTGCTATTTATAAATATTATGATAGCAAAACATTTGAAATACAATAAAAATTATTTTTTAAACTACAGCTGCTAGAATACTGCTAAAAATCAATTTACTGGGCTTAAGGATTCACTACGTTAAGACAGAGATTACGAAAACAATATTAAAAAAATGAAATACCATCTATTATCTAATACTATAATACGAGGAATGGTTTCCAAGTCGAAAATCGCCCCAGAATTAATAAACTCCGGTAAACTTGGGGATCTGGGGTTTTTGGCCACGAGGAATCGATTGGCACCGGTTTTGAAGCGCTACGGTCGAGCAGTTCGGAGTTACAGATAGGATAGTTTCAAACTTTATTAGTTCGCCATAATGGCTACTTAAATTTTCAAGCGGTAACGTGCTGCCATCTATAGCCAATATGGCGAACTAATAAAGTTTTATGTTTATGCTGTTATAGGTTTATAATATGTTTCTTATGTATGTATATATGTTTGGTTTTTCTAAATAAATTTGTCAAAAACATTGAACTTCAACACACTTCAATCTTTACCTTTACTTTACCTTTGTATAGAATAGTTCCCTTTCCAATCTTTAACTTTGTTTAGAATAGTTTACAATGGTGCACTTTAACCAGTTATCTTTTCACCAATGGTTTCACAAATTTTCTTATGGCATGTATTGTTTTGATAAATCAAAATTGAAAATTTAAATTTTCGAGTTAGCTTCGATACCTGTTTTCTCCGAGCAGAGCTCGGTCACCCGCTGGTTGCCATTAAAATGAAAGATGATCAACTTTTTCACAACAGTTTTAAAAAAATTAAATTCTCGTATGAAAACATTATTATATTTTAAATTATTTTTTATCTTAAGTAACTTATGTTATTAAACAGTTTCAACCGGTTTGAAACAATTACGAGATTTCTCTATCGTTCTCTATCCAACCCCTCTCTCTCACTATGCAATAATAATAACTTTTTTAAACTTCCAATTTCATTTTTCTTTCCGGCAAACAAAATTAAGTTTCGGAGGTCAACCGATATTAAGATGAAGAAAATCGAACGTTTTTCTAAATATTAACGTATGCGTAACCGATTTAAACTGGTTAATGACTTAAATTAATGAAGACAATTCGTATGAATTCAGAGAAGGAATAATTTTGAAGTCAAGTTGTAATTTTAATTGACTATAAATAACAAAATGTGACAACCTTTAGCATTATTTTCTAATAACCCTAATAGTGAAAAAATAATGCCTCAAAAGCGATAAATCGTCAATTTATTATCACATTTTTATCAAATATCACATTTTTTATTTATTTCATTTCATACAATCACGTGCTGAAAATTACATTTTTCTAGATTTAATCTACAATAGTAATTAACTTATTTTTTAATCAGAGACTTTCGTGAATGTGATGGCAATAAATTAATAAAAGCTAATTGTTTTGCGATGCCCGTACAAACTAATTTTTTTTGTGAAATTAATTGTTGGAAAAGACGATATAGTTATATTTTTTAAAATTCATTAAAAATATAAATTTAATTTATAGATCAAAATATAGTATCATATGGAGGATTATTTTTTGAACTTCACTATGATGTAAAAATAAATTTTGTGCTATAATGTTTTCGTCAAAATGTTGTTGTTAATGTTTGTGCTGTAATGTTTTCGTTGCCTACACATTTTGAAGCTTCAAAAATCTCAGGACAAAACAACATCATGTTCTCGCATGATAAAAAACTTAATTGAATTATTTGTTTGTTTTTTGCTAAATAATTATATTTTGATTAATGATTTGTTTGATCCTTTGATGACAGAAATTTAATGTTTGACTAACCATTCAAAATCATATAAAAATATATTACTAACTGGTGAGATCGTTATGTATGCAAAAGGTTGTTATAACTATCAGGAATATCATATAATATTCATTTTAATGCTTCACTTTAGTAGTAATGTATGTTCATTAAAAGTATTCAGTGATGATGTTCATAGAATGAAGATTTTTCATTTGAAAAACCATTAGGAACAAATTACTGATCTATTCAATCATATTCATATATTATGTATAGATACAAGAAGTGTTCAAATGAAAAGAAACGAAACGATACTGTGGGTTTAAATGAAGAATTTATTCAAAGTATACACCATAGGTCTGAGCACAAAGAGGCCATTGATTAACGAGATGAAGGATTTCTTGTTCCTAAAATTTCTGTGGGAACAAGAATTGGGGAAGTGAACAAGGTTTCGCTACTCAATATTTTTCACCGCCCTTGAGTTCATCTTCCTAGTTGAAGTTCTAGCCTTTCAGAGATTTTTCCGGAACCATTAATTCGGATGTGTACTATGAGACGCTTTGAAAACTTTGCAGATCCAAGAACAAAAGACCAGATCTACTGATGGAGGGTGTAGTTCTGCTCCATGATAAGGCACGTCCACACTGTTTGCAGATTGAAGCAAGTGGAACTGGCCAAGCTTAATTGGAAGCATCTCGATCAACTGCCCTACAGCCCGGACATATCGCCCTGCGATTTTCATGTGTTTGATCCACTGAAAAAACGTTTGACAGGAAGCGCTTCAACTCGGATGGTGAACTTAAGGATGATGTGAAGGACTGGGTCTAGTAACTGCCATGGAAATTCTGGGAAAAAGAAATCCTTCGGTTCGTTAAACAATGGATCGTTGTTCTCAGGTCTATGGTGTATACTTTGAATAAAGTCTTCATTTACATCTATGGTGTTGTTTTTCAACTTTTCATACGAACATCCCTAGCAATTCTTGGGTACCTTTACTTTATCATACATATTGAAAGTTTCGATTTAATAAGTTGACTTGTTATTCTCACTATATTCATAAGTAGAATCAACAATAATTCTCTCTGATATTTTGAAATTTTAAAATGCATTTTTAATTAAATAATTATTTCTCCTTTTTATTCTATTCCATGCATAGAGCTTTTAAAGATGCATATAAAGAAGTAAACATGTAATTTGAATCCAAGGCAATTATATTCGGAATAATTTTTAGAGCAGAATGGGCAAATTTTTATTTAGTATTTCTTTGGAATTAAGATTTGGTTTTAAATTACGTGCAGTGCAGAATTCCGAGAGTTTTTAATTAGATTTCTGTCAATGATTAATAAAGACAAAATTATTTGATGAAAATAATAGGCGATGACATAGGTCGTAATTTTCATATTAATCAAAACAAAAGAAAAGGATTTGGAAGGAATTAATTTTAAACTTTATTATTCAGCAAATTCCTTCAATTATAGGTTTTAATTTGATAAAATGAATACGATTCTTTAACATAATCTTTTATAGTTAAAACCTCATAAGATGAATTGTACTTAATTTCATTGATATATTATAATATGGAATCTTTAAAAAAAATAATGAGTGAAAAATGCTAGAAGTAGTATAAATGTAGATTTATATGCAAATATATTATTTAATGAAACAGAAATGTTCTTGTTTGCAGCAAAATTTCTGTACTTAATTTGTTTGCTCTTTAATAAAATAAAATCATATACAGATTAAATGGTTTAAAAAATATATTTTCGAAATGCTTATGGAGGAAGAAAAAGATGCTATTATTAAGAACCAATCTTAAAAAACGATGTATGACCTTTTGTAATTCATTTTTGTTTCACATGAAATGAATAATAATAATGAAGAGAATGTAAGAATACTAATATTAATAATTTTGAGAAAAAGATAATGTGCTGAAAATATTTTTATTCTGGAGTACAATGAAATGCTTATTACACATTTGGGGCAGAAACAGAGCTTTGTGAAATAAAATGCTTCTGGAAATGAATATTTTTCTTATAGAATGTTGGTAAATGAATGTAAGATAGCCTATATTATTAATCATATTATAGAAATTATTTCTGAATTTTTGAATACAAAAATGAAGGGGTGATGTATTTTATAAAATCACTGTAATATCAGGGATTGTCATATAATATCAAATTATATAAGGTAGGTAATAATATCATGTATATATATATATAGGGTAATAATAATAAATAATTGGAGGGTAATATCAAAAACTACTTGCATAGATTCCATTTGCTCAACTCTCCTTGCTATAGATTTGGGGAGATAGGATCTCCTATTCATCATGCCTTTGAATGCTTATTGCCTCTCTCATGGCACGTGAGAAACTAGGAAGAATGGTACAGGAGAGTTGCATCAAATGCCCTTTCAAGAGGCAAGAACCACTCCATAGTAAATCATATTCATAAATACCCAAACCCCTTCAAGATTCCACAGCAGCTGAGGCCAAAATTCCATTTTCTAAAACCAATTAAATTATTCATTAAAAAGTGCAGTTCTCACGAAGGAAATCAGATCACAAGACCCAGATGGATTCTGACTCTACAATGCTTGTTCATATGCTTAAACATGTCATATAGATGTTCATAATGCAATTTATCAATTTTTTTTCCTTTTCAGCCAGTAATCTCATTTCCCTGTAAATTCAATCCATAGTTATCATTTGTTTAAGTATTCTTGTCCCTTCTATTTAGTTATTACTTCACCAAAAATTAACACCGATGGGGTTCTCCATGGAGATCCCTGAATAGTTTATCATCTCTTTCTTTTTTTAAAACATTTTTTTTTCTTCCTTTCATCTTGTGTTCATCCTCTTTAGATAACTTAGAGTTATAGGCATGGGGTTACAGATTGGCATTATGTTATGTAATATCAGGAGAAAATCAACAAAAGACTAATCGTATCTCTGACATAACATAATCAAGAGGGATATTATCAATCAAGTGTCAAAAATATCCCTTGATTTTAAATTAGCCAAAAATCTGGAAGAGAAGGTTATAACTTCAGCATTGTCTAAATTATTGGAATATTGTTAAAAAACACACATCTTTAAGTAAAAGGATCTCGTAATCTTTATAAACTGGAAATTAATATAATTAAATTAATCTTTAGCTCTTGAATATTCCTTCATATTCCGTAACTATAATGCTTAATCATCATATTTTATTTTATTCCTGAAATATCATTATCCATTGTACTTGAAAGTATCAAATTTGATATATGAGCTGGAACTATAATTATTATAATTTATTTAATATATAATTATCCTAATGTATTTTATGTATAATTTTTATAATTCTCTTATCGAATTTTTACAATGTATGGGAAATTTCAAGTTTGGTAATTTTTAAAACTCTGAACTTTTAATGAATTTAATATATTAAGAAACGGAGCTTTGCCTTAGTCACAAATGAATCGAATGCCTCTTTCTAGAAGTTGCAACGCAAAATAGATTTTATTGCGAATGCTTGAAAGTGGAGTAATTGCAATGAGTTTCATATCGCCATCGGTTATAAAAGGAGTCAATACGCTGATAATTTTGTACGAAAACTTCTCATTGCTATGTTCAAATTCCTTCCCAGAAAATTTAATAATCATGCGAAATTTAAGGCCATATATATTTTAGTATTAATAAATGAAATTTTATGCAAGGAAGTATTTTGAATATTCAATTATTTTATGATATTATCGCAATTTATTGTACACCGAGCAAGTTTGTTTAATTGCTTTATTGAATAATTTTTTTTCTTTATTCCAGTTCTAAAATAATTGTATAATCTGTAATATTAAAAATGGATTTTTTCAAATCTAATATTAAAGCGTCATAACAAATTGAAAGTCGAAACAAATATCATATATTTGAGAAAATTTACACAAATTCTTTTTCAGTTTCAAAATTTAAGGGTCAACATTTTGTATGTATAATATTTTAATGAAGCAAAATTAAGTTTAGAATTATTTTCAAAAGTACAATCACTCCTCTTTTTGCATTTCTTGATGAGTTTTACATTTAAAGTTAGGTTTTTGCATTATTTCTGATTTAACTAATTATAAGGTTTACTGCTGAACATTCTTATCCCTTTTCTTTTCAAGATTTCTTTCATAGAATAAGAAAAACATATCCTCAGTGTCTCAAGAATTAATAATTATTGAAAAAAAGAAAGTTCTTTTAAAAGCCAAAGAATGTAACTTTAAAAGACAAACAATTATTTTTGGCATTCAGTAACTTATACAATTTGAAAAAAAAAATGTCTTTTTTCCCGAATTCTTCTATTTAACTTTGAAATTTCTAATTACAGTAAATCTTTCTTTTTCTTTTTTTCTTCTAGAATTTTTTCTCCAAAGCAATCAAGTTTTTCTGCTCACTGAATTGAATATTTATATTAACTTGTTTAACAGACCGTTTTGAAAGTACGAAAGAATAATTTATGAAACTAAAAATGGGCTCTTTATAGCCTTTTTCCCCCAAGAGAAAAACAGCTAGATTTTTTTTTTGGATATTTGAAGTTCGTTATCTTTCTCTTCATTTGATACGTTGTTGTAATTTTGCAAGGTTCTTTTTTTCGATGTATCATCAAAATAATTCTGTGCTATTTACTGCGCTTTTTAGAAAATAATTCCATTTATCTCAAAATTTTCATTACACTAAACGTTCTTTGAGATTTGGTAAGATAAATTTTTGGCATCTAATGTAAATTAACAATATTTTTAACTATATACAATCATTGATTTGATTTTAGGATGATAAGGTATAATAAAAATCTAAACTTATTAAAATTATTGTCTTTGCAAAACAATTTATGAAAAAAGATTCAGATATGGAGTAAAAATATTAGAGTACTGTCTACACAAGCAAGATAACATTATTCCTGTAAATAACTGTAATGGTTTGGATTTTTTTTATTTTTTAATTCCTAGAAGTTTTCATATCTTTTGCTTCTCTTTAATTATTCCTCTAGTAATATGATTAATTTTTCTACGAATTTGTGATAACATATTTGCGATAAAAATATAACTTTAAACATTTTGTTTCTAAATCTTTTTTTACATTTTTTTATTTTTTGACAAAGAAAATCCTAAAAGATATTCCCAAACGGTTATCAAAAATGTTATTCCGACGAAGTAATTCAACTGAAATAATATTTTGTATTTGTAATGCAAAATGGATTGATAAACTTATTTTTTAAGTATTGAACTCCTTTCACTTTGCCATTGCAATCCGATATTTGAAAGAAATATAAATTTGTGACTAATTGTATACTGAAAAAGAGGACGATTGATGTATAAATTCAGAAGAATGATATGAAAATAAAAATTTTAATTTTGGGACCAAATAAATTTTTCCTATACTAAAATAATAATTTCCTATACTAATTGAACCTAAATTGAGAAAATTTCAGTTTTAAAGATATAAAATGTTTCTGAATTTAAAAATTATCATTGTAAAAATATCTTGCACTGTTTTTAACACAGAAAGTTTAATTAATATATCTATTATATATTTTTTAGTTATTCGAACATAATTCTGAAAATAATCAAACACTTTCCCTGTTTTTTAGTGGAAATTTAGATGTTTTGTGATAGTAATGATATGTATCTTGATAAAATTAAAATGCATATGAAATTCGTACATGGTACTTATAATGGACTAACTGTGGATGTGGTTTATAGCTTTAAAGTGGTTTGAAAGAAGAAAAAAAATCATTTTTTGCCTTTTAATACGATTTACATAGACATAGCTTTTTTATATTTTAAATGAATTAACAAACATAAATCATAATAAATAAATAGTCAGAAATCATTACAATGTAATTTAAAAGCAATATTTCTAAGTTACTGAAGGATTCGTGTGCGTAAGTTAACACATTAAATGATATTGGATAACATAAATGTATAATATTTGTAATTCATGATCATGGAGTACTTTTTTATAATTTTGGCATTAAAAGTACTAAAATATATAGATTTTATAAATATTCTTATGAGCAACATGGGAACAAACGACATCAATTTGAATGTAGCTGAACTTATAAAATTTCTTTTTAATGCAGGTCTTTTCCTCGGGTATACAAATCAAACTGTTATTTATAAAATTAATGAGTTCGGACATGCTAAATTAATCAAAAATATATGTGATAAGGGCATTATACAAATAACTGGGAAAGATTTGCTAGCAAAACGATTTGATGGAAACAATAAATATCATTAGACATGTGTGTCACCTACAATTGTTTCAGTTCACGAAATTTCTCCATACCATAAGTTACAGGATTAGTTATAAACTGCATTTTTAAAACATAACTAATGATGAGTAAAACAACTAAATTATACACCTTTTTTCGATACATATTAACAGAACAACAATTCTAAAGTAAAAGTAAAACTGTTAAGCCTTCCTATTTTATTTCCTTTTTTAAATATTTATCTTGATTCACTCAAAAAGAGTCTGTTAAAAGGACAGTTTTCTACATCATTGTTCAGTATGATTATTTATAACTAGTGATATATACCACTACATCGAATGAAAGATCTAATACTTATCAAAAATAATGTTTCATAAAAAAAGCAATACTTGAAAGCCGCATAATCATGCAGCAAATAATACGTCATTTTTTAATTTTATGACTCCATGATTTTTAACTAAAAAGTTCCTTTAATGTTGAAGAAAAAGGAAAACTTATCTATTTGAAGGAAAAAAAACCCTTTATCTGAAGGCAAAAAAGCCCCTCATTTACTGGCAAATATTCTAAATTACCCTCTCGTAAACAAGTCAAAAATGAAAACCTTCCAGGGGGAAATTTTTTTAAATTAAACCTAGGAAAGAAGAATAAAATTTGCATGGAAATGTTTCACAATTACGTCAAATTTTTTTTATCATTCTGTCAATGTTTACATATCAAATGGAAATAAAACGACTCACGTAAATATACATTTCCCATTTTTTATTCTTAGAATCAACTTTCATTGCCTAAAGGGCTGATGACAGACGAATCATAAATTTCTGTTAATTTACTACAGATGAAATGGGAGATGAAAATTCAAAAATCGAGTAGAAAAAGAACTAAAAGTATTTTAACGATTTTGTCTTCTAGATATGGAAATTTTGGAACTATGGTTCCGTTTCTTATTTGATATAATAATCTCAACTACTGATTGATTTTTGTATAAATGTACTGCACAAATTCTTTAAATTGTTAGGTTTTAAGTAATGTATTCCAAGATTTCGTTATGCTTTGATCTATTTCAAAGCTACCGTCTTTAAATTTAATTTTTTAAGAACTTAGTAAAAATTTCAAATAAAAAAATTTAGATATGAATTAAAAAATGGGAATTTTGCAATAATCTTTAGATACTTTCATTAAATATTAAAGAATATAATATCAATCGCTATCAAAATTAAGGTATGATGAATATAAGCTTCACTATAGCCTCAAAGGTTTTTGAATGAGAATACTATTTTCTTATAGGAAGATCCGTTTCATTCATGTATTAACTTGATTATTTTCTGAATGCTTTAATAATATAAAACATTAATTTAAATTTTGATCCTCGATTCCAAGAATTCTAATTCAATTCCCGAACTATCCTAATAAATTTTAATCAATTAATATATATTAATAACCTGCAGTTACACTGTGATCTTTAAACTAACATATTTTACATTTGTTAAAATAAAATTTTAGGTGAATACTTTAAATTATTTTTTTACATTTTAGAATGCTGAAATAACATTGAAAAATAACACTTTTAAAAATTCCAATAATTAAATATCAGTTAATTATTATTCCAAAAACTATTTTATAATAAAATTTGCCATTTGAATAAGAAATGTGGAAGCCTTCAAAAATCACAATAAGGATGGAAATCTCAGAATATTAGGAAAAACTGTCACAATCGAATATGAATATTTAGAAGGATTTTCCGAGTTAGACAATACAAAAGTCAAAAAATATTTCCAAGAATAAAAAGTTCAGAAGTTGAAAAATATTATTAAATGAAAAATCAATGTTCAATAATCTTACAGGGCATATTTTTGCCAAGGCTTTAAATATGTTGCATCTCCATCTCTAGATGATGAGAAAATTATTGATAAATAAGACAACCTTTTTTCAAATGGTAAAGGGCTTTCAAAAAATTATATATTTCCCCTCACTTTAAATAAATCAATAATAGCGTTTTGATTGTTTTCAAAATTTCCAATTATTTTCATTATTTGCAGCGTATTTAAAAATGGACAATTTTAATTAAATTAAAAAGTTAAGACAAAATTTATTATCTCTGTCATCTATTTCACACAAGCCAATTATTTTAATTTCAAATAAAAAAGTGAATCATAATTATTCTTTGTTACAATTTTAATTTAAAAATGTAAAAACTGCATTAACTTAAGAAATAAGTATACTTAATTTTAAATCAGAATTTCTTTTCGATAGAGTAGAGCAAATATTTGCCCTTACTTTAATAAAATTAATAAATCCTTATGTTATAATAAATGCATAAATTATATTAAATTGTTCTTTATAAAATAAAAATACGTATATATGTGCAAAATAAGGATGATGTACTTAAAATATTAGAATGAAAATACACTATTTAAGCTATGTGATAAAATAATTTGGATGTTTTATATATTAAAATATCTTCTAACTTCTTGACAACTCAAATCTGTTTGCTGTAAAAAAGTGAGAAATCTCAAAAATCTGCTTCCTCAACAAGGATTTGATGGACACTCGCACATAGTCGTTTTATCATTATATCGTAAAATTTCAGCAAAGGAAAAAAAATCTTTCCCTCAAAATTTTACTGAATATTTGAAGTTTATTTTCTGAAATCCTTTTGTGTGAATGTCACGAAGATTTCAATTTTTTCTTTATAAAAAACATATTTCGTGAAAAAAATTTTGAAGGAAATATTTTTTCGGATGATAATAGATAAGATATCAGAGATTATTCTGTTGTTGTAGAATTTGATAACAAATAACTTTTAAAATACGTTGATTAATAAATAAAATAATTAAAATAAAATGATGTTTTAGTGACTTAAATAAAGTGATTTAAATTAATAACAAATAAACATTAAAATAAAGGGAAATGTTTCCCGTTTGATAGACTAAAAATTATGGAGGTAATAAAGTCAGTGTAAAGATAATAAATATCATATTACTTATTACATTTGAATAGAAATATTTTTTAAAAATTCGGAAGAAACTATATAATTTGTATTTACAAAAAATTTGAGCTATAGAAATAATTTATAATTTAATTTATTTGCACATAATATAATAGAAGAATCTACCTGATCAAAATATAAAAAGCAAATTAATTTAAAGGATGTTTCAGAATGTAAACTGATTAAATAAAACAAGCCAACATTCAGATATGCCGGATTACTTCCATAATACACAGAAAAATTTATATGCATATGCTGAGAATTCAAGCATTTCAATATTACACGATTCTGTCTTGTCTAAATCGATGATTTTTGACAAGTTGGGATCAATTGTTCTGAGCTGCATTCTGTCTGCATTCCATTATCTTTTAATAAATTCCATTATCTTTTAATGATATATTGACGCCACTCTAATTGATAACTTAAAGTAAAGTTGATATGGATGATCTGGAAGAAACAGTGGAAAAAGTTTCTTTTAAAAACTGTGGTAATTCATAATAACAAAATTAAGAAACTCCTCGATTAAAACTGCATTATAATTTCACTATTAACATAACTGTTTAAATCATTATTTTCGTATAATTGAAATTTAAAAAAATATCTCTATGCTTATTAACAGCCATGAGGATTCTAGATTTTTTATTCGGAAAAGTAATCAAATGGGAAAAAAAAACAGTTGGTCAGAATTTCATTTGAATCACTCCAAAAATTTGCAATTCAAATTATTTATTTCAGAAAATATTTAACATGAAAAATGATTGAAAATTATTGTAAAATATAATTTATTTGTCCGTTTTCATTAAAAAAATTGACATAGAATGTACAAGACTTTTTGAAATGAAATTTTATCAATTGAAATCCTTATTACTAGTATTATATTCAGAAGAGATACCTCTATTTATTCCCAATTTAGTATAACATTCTTATCGTTGAAAAAATTTTTCATTTGTAAGTTATTTTTTATTTTTAACATAATTTTGCAAATATTTGCATATAAATTAAAAAAAAAATCATATTCAATGAAAAATTTAATTAATTACATTTTATAAGTGCATACAATCTCGGTATCAAAAGGTTTTTAATAACTATAATAACTTAGAATCAGAGAGTTGAAATGTGACTTTCAACTCTTTTATTCTGACTGCCTTTTAAACAGAACTCTGATAATTTGCCATTAATATTATATTTGCAATCTTATGAAATTAAATATAGAAACTGCAGATTGGGTTATTACATATATTAAATGACAAATGGATTCTTCTGTCGCTTACGACAAGTAGATTCAGTAATTTAATATTGAGGAATAGCTAGAAGCTAGAGGGAGTTGTCAACCTGGAACTTTCCCATATTCTTTCTAATAAAGATGCTATCTCCCTCCCTTTGCTCATAAAAGTAAGGCTCTTAGACAAAATAGTGGACATCCAAAGTGCTGAGTTAGTGTCTTACTTTAAGAAACGCAAATATGTATATTTCGGGCCAAAGTAAAGAAAACCTAATTTGCACTGTCAAGGGTTGCAAAATCCCTAAATCTCCTACCAGGTTGTCCCAAGATGAAAAAAAAAGTATATTTCTTTTCTAGATAATCTGTTGAGTGTTCAAGGACCTCGAATGCTGGGAATTGGCCAAGGGACTCAAGTGATATTTCTCTGTGGTTTTATATATAGTTTATATAAAAGGTTTTATATAAAGCTATTTTATATATTGTCAGCGTATATGAGCGATTTTTTTTATAAAACCTCAATAATAATTCTGATGCAATTAATAACCAAGTACCCGAAAATCAATTATGTATTTTGAATGTTCTTTTTTTCCTGTTCATAAAAAAGAATTTATGCAGATTTATTAGTTCATTATACAAGTCATATACAGATGATTTGAATAGACTTTGAATCTCTGTACCAATTTTTATTTATTCAAGTTATTCTGTAGAGTTACAACATTTACATATACACGAAAGTATTAATTTACAGGCTATTATTCAACACAGTCAATTGGAAGACTTGATTCAAAATTTGATTAATAAAAATATAAACCGAATTTCTTTCGCCTAAATTTATGTTTTCCTAAAATAATTTTGTTTATGTGTATGCAAAATGACTATTCAACAGATGGACAGGCCCTTAATGAATTTGTGTCCTAATTTGTTAAGTATCTACCTGTTAGATGCCAAACATGAGCAACCATCTATTTATCTAGTTCTTCAAGTTTTATATTTATCATATTCACTTGTACTTAGATAGTGGATTATAAATTTCCTTTGAATGAATTTCCTTTAGAATTTAATAGAAATCTAGAAATTTGTTGTTAAAAATACCTGTCGAAATTAAGTCTGCAAGTTGAAGTATTATTTGAGCCATCCTGTTCATAAACAGACAAAAATTCCAAAAATGCATTTTTCCAAAAATTTAAAAATGTAACTATAAAAATGCAAAGAGATATCTGAAAGAGAGATTAGTCAAAATTTCATACAAAATTTCTCCGTTTTCGAAATAATATTTTGATATTCCGTAAAAAAATTACATAAATAAATGCAAAGTTAATTTTTATTTTCTGAATTCTGCATTCAAGATTGTTCATAGACAACACAAATGCATTAAAAAAATTTGTAGCACTTTCTAATAGTATTAAAGCTTTTTTAATAATTCAACTGGTTCAAATCCCCATCTAAGTGAAAAGCAGAATAAATACTCACTCAGCTTATTCCCTTATAAAAGAATAATTGTTTTTTCAAATATTTTTAACTACGAAAATATAGTATATTATCTAAAAGTTTGATAACATCTGACAACAATTTTAGTTTTATTGTTCTTAAGGATTTCAAACACGAATATTCAGAACAAGAATAAAATATTCAAAAGCAATTTATATCAAAACTTTAATGAGTTCGTTCATTGCCATTATTTTGATCATGACAAATTATATAAGTTTTTAAAAAAAAGAAATTACTTTACCCGCCTTCCATTAAAGAAATGTTGTATTTTTCAAAATGAAGTCAAATAACAAGAATCAGATTTTTTAATACTCGACTTAATTTATTATTTTGATAAATATATGTTTAATGGCTTGTAATTATTGCCTATAGAAATGTGGAAGAATAAAATATAACTTTCTTTATCAATTAGTACATTGAAGATTTATCAATTAGTACATTGTATCTATTTTCCCAAAGTGTTGAAAATAAAATTCTGAGATTGACTCAAAGAAAAAAAATAACTTAAAATTTTTGACATTGGCGGAAAACTCTAATTTCTCTACCCCAAAACTCTGCCAAGGTTATAATTCTTCAAATACTTTTTTTGAGTGATAAGAGCATTTTTCTGCTTCAAATGAAATGGAATTGTTTTCTTCTTCTGAAAGTTGCAAGTTTTAAATTCGAAAGAACTATTTTCCACCCTTGCTTTTAAAATTTTATTGAATCGGAAGGAAAGCGAGAATAACTAAAACGAATTTTCAAAATATTTCGTCTTTTCCTTGGACAACTCTGTAGAAAAAGTAAAATATTGTTAATGAATTCTATTAGTGTAATTTCAGTATAAAACATATATAAGATGTAATAAGGGTTATAAAATTGTTGGCTGAGCAATTTTATATACAATAGATTAAAAACTGGAAACGTGGTCAATAAATTTACCTAGTAAATTTCTGAATGTTTTTAATGCAAATTTTTTTTGAGTCTGGAAATCAGTTCGAAAATTTTGTTTAATGATAATTTTAAAAACAATTTTGGACATTTCTCTTCAATTACAAAAATTTATAGAAAAATGTTGCTACCAAAAAAAGAATAATTTTAGTATTTCAGCGTATAGCATGAGAAAAGGCAATATTGAAATGGTTCTTTAGTATAATATAAAGAAAATAAATACACCATGAGAAATCCATAGTCTGATTATGTTAAATACATTATTATGAATAAAAATAAAATTTAAAAATTTCAACAGAATTGTTTGAAAACTTTTCAAATGAAATACGTAAAATATTATTCACTTATTTATATTTTCAGTTATTTTGTCATTTTTACTACAATAATTTATTTTGTTTTACATTTACTTTTTCAGAAAAATTCCTACATTTTTGTTTTTTTATCCAGTTGCTGTATTATTTTTTAATGCAAAATATTTATCGAAAAAAAAAATAGTGTAAATTTGTATGAATCTGCGATCATTTGTTCAAACTATCATATATTATTTTATCATTTAGCTACTATACGTTTTGTGTAAGATATTTGACTTGAATCAAAGTTTTATTACAATACTTGGACATAATTGTAGATAGCTTGTTTTAAGAAAAATTAGCACTTATATTACCAATATTTAATTATTCTGCTGATTAGAAATTATATTTGAATGTTGTTCAAGTCGATTGACTTTTTTCTGTTAAAATTAATATCTATTTACAATGCTAAAACTTAAAAAAAAAAAAAAAAGAGAAAGGAAAAAAAAAGAAAAGTAATTTTAAGTACGTTTAAACAATTCTCAGAGAAATCAAGATGGCTTTAAAAGGGTAATAATTGGAAATATAAACGTGCTACTTAAATTTAAAACCTGAAAAAAGTTTAATCAAATAATTCATAAGCAGAAGTAGTCATAGGCAGAAAACTCACAACTTAACGGTTATAACCGCATGACTTCGAATTGAGATGGTCACACTATGAATAAGAAGTTAGATTGATTTCACTCACATATTCCTTATTCGAATGAAAGAGGGCTCAAATCCATTTATATCAATTCATGTAGTTATTTTTTTTAATATTAAATATAGCAATTTTCATATTAAGCTTGTTTTAATGATAAAAATATGTTATAGAAGCTGTTAATATTGGAGTCCTTTATGCACTTTTCTTTATTATATTTCTGGAATTAACTTTACATCTATCAAATAAAACAAGTTTGATAAAATCTTTTGATTTTTTTTAATATACAAAAGTCATAAGTGATAATGACTTTATGAATTGTGCATTTCAAATTAGCATATTAATTTGATTTAAAGCAATGTTTGGTATTTCACCAAATTCAGCTCTTATAAATTCCTTCTCTCTTTCAGGATTAATTTGACATCGTTATTGCTTATTTCGAATAATTTGAAACTCCATCGAATAAGATTTTCTCTGAATATGGAAATGAAAATTTAAGGAATGTTTCAAATAACGAAATGGAAGCATTAAAAGTGTTTAGTTACAAATAAATTATTTGAAATTAAAATAAAATATTGAATATAAATAAATAGACAATAGTTTTTCTTTGTCGCACATATTTTGACAAAAATTCTTGCCTTCATATAAATAAATATAGAAATCGAAGATTATATGACATGACTAAATTGAATTTATCACTTCATCTCAATAAAAGATCGAAAATTAGTGATTAAAGTATCAAGATTCATGTCATTTTATATATTATCAGTGTTTAATCTCTACTTGTTTATTCTGATTGAACGCCTTATAAACATATTTAACTAAATGGATTCTTCTTAGAAAAGGAGCAATATTTGTTCTCTAGATTCTAAACAGATTATTGTTTCTTTAACATCATTTTAAATTTTAAAGCAGTTAATGATAATTTTGCTTAAAATCTTTATTATTTAAAAAAGATTAATCTAAGCATATAACTTTTTTCTTAAGAATCATGAAGATATTTTAAGGATGATAAAAAATTTATAAGAGACAGTTGAAATTCGTAATCAAATAATTACAGATTCGGAAATTAGTTTTTATCAAAGACTGATGTCAAAATAGCTCCAAAATTCTGATTATACCTCCAAAAGTGTTTTCACAAAACATCTTACAATTGAGATTGGCTGATGTTACATTTGATCTCATGCCATGATGTTACATTTGATCTCTTGCCATGATGTTACATTTGATCTCATGCCATGATATAAATGTATTGATATTTAATAAAAACGCTTGTTTACTTCGAAATATTTTTGCGCTTTGAAATCAAGAGATCAACCGGACAAACTTTCACATAACAATTACACAAAAAAAATTAGACATCGTATTAGTAAAACGATAGGCAGACTTACAGGACCAATAATTGTATAATTCGGGATAACAGGATTATTAATGGAAAACTGGAATAGTTTTTAAAGCATTAACTCATTATGTATTGCTTGCTTTAGATCAAGAATTGCATGTTCAATCTTTCAATATTAATTTTGAAAACGACACATGATTTTTATTATAGCAAACGAAGTATTGCATCATATTAAGAAGATAACAAAAATCATTTTTAATTTAATAAAACTTACTAAAATTTTTAAATTACTTTAAATTACGAATTTTCTGACAAACTAAATATTGAAAAATAAGTATCATTTTCTATATTAAAGATTTGGAGCCCCAAAGAAATTCAGTCTAAAATATTGTTTTTGCTATTTTAAAGAATATACTTGCAAGATTATTATAATCATTTGTTAATTAAACCAATTATTTCGTTCGAAAATATTTTTTAAAAAATAAAACGAAAATTATACTTTATTCACCCTTTTAATTCAAAGTAATGATTACGCTTTCCCTATTTTTCTTATCTTCGATTCATTTTCATTTGTTTTCAGACATTAAACTTTAATTCTTAACGATTCTTAGACCACGTCGCTATCACCCATTTCCACGAATTCTTACAAATAGTATCCAGATATAAATTCCCAGGACATTTTATTTCTGATATTTAGTACATGCCCCTTTTTTAGGTATTATTACATGTTGGCTATAAGTAGATAATGATGGAAACATCTTATATTTGCACTTCAATGACCTATTATTTCACTTCTGCATTTAAAAATAAAAGGTAATTTTTAGCTACTCAACAGATGATAAATTTGGAAAGGTTATTTCTTCCCTTTATCAGAATTATATTTTACTTTTCTCTAAAGAAATAATCGTTTTTGGAATTATTACCATAAAATATTATCCTTTCTTAAAGAATGATTATTGCTCTTCATAATTTGTCAATGTAATAATTTATTGCAACATCATAATGAAATTAAATATAGATGCATATACAGCCAGTGAACATGAAATATTTTGAAATAACGAGGCGATATCGTGACATTACATTAAAAAATCTTGATTTTACAATAACCGTCGGTTATTGATGTTTTTAAAATGGAAATAGAGGCGTAAATTAGACTGTTAATTAAATTGTACAGTGCCAGAAAGAAGTACATTTTGCTAAGCTGCATAGTTTAATATTCCGATACATTGAAGAAGTTTTTCAATAATATGCGATCGCAAATACAAATTTAACTAGGAAACGCATTGCATGCCTTAGATTTAAATATCCAGTACTCTTATATCCAGTACATATATATTGGGAATCGTCAGCCTTATAAGGTAGAAGTTGCGTTACAAATTTATTAAATGATAATACAGTCTCTCATTTCATCAAATTTGGAAAGACAGCAAAAACAAATGCTTATAATTTTTTTTTGTAAAAATGCAGTATTATAAAACATGAATTACATTATTATAAATTTAGTTGGTAAGTTCTAGGCTTCGGAACCAAAAGGGTTTCAAGTTCGAGCTCCAATTCTACCATAACCCAATCTGGTGCAAACCTAATCCATCGGTGCCAGATGCCTTCCCATTTTTGCTCCGAGGCAGTTTGGCTCCAGCCTAAGTCTCGTCTTTGCCATTCGACTGCTGTTGAAAATTATGAAGTCCATCCTAAGATAGCCATAGTGTTGTTATAACTTTAATGTGTGTGTATATATATATATATATATATATATATATATATATATATATATATATCCGAAAATCCTCTGAAAATTTAGTCAAAAGTGACATACCAATTTTAACATTAAAAAGAAACAAAAAAAAAAGCAACATTAAAAAAAAACACCGAATGAAACAAAAATATATAAAATAAAACAACATAAGGATATTCAATCAAAAATTAAAACGATCCAATCACTTAATTAAGAAAATAAAAAGGGAAAGAACATACCAGCAACAGGAGAAGAAATCTCACCATATCATTCCAACTGCCATTCCAATTATAATACATTGTCAGGCAGAGAAAAAAAAAGATAAATAAAGTTTCTGAGTGCCATCTACTTTACTAATATTCCATCATTTCTTTTTTTAAATTAAAATATTGATATTGCAGTAGTTTGTAGGAAAGTCATTATTGTTTAAATTTTTAATAAAACTATTTGTTGCTTTTATAAATGAAATTTTGATATTACAAATAGTTTTAATTTTATTAAATTGTGAGAAAAATTAAATTTTTGAAAATTTTAGTGTTAGGATTAGATTATATACATGTAAAATCTAATAGTAATAATAGTATATATATATATATATATATATATGTATGTATACAATTATAAAATTATTTAAACAATCAAAACTCATTTCTTGATCAACAAAAATTAAAACGAAACCAACTAGGTCGAAATCGAAATTAAAACTCATTCAGAATTACACGCTAAAAGTTCACAAAATGAAAGGTAAATGAATAAGAACCAATTAATGAAACAAATCCAAAATACTATATTCAAAGAATAATTTAAACGAAACAGAAACAGAAGTAACCACGGAAACGAAGCCAAAACCAGATTCGAAACTAAAAATCATTACTGATTCAAACAAGTTTTAAGAATTAAAATGTTTTTAAATCAATCATTGTATTTGGAGAGCGCAAATGCAGCTATAACTAAAATACAAATGAATATAACTTAATTAACAAAATAAGACAACCGAATCAAAACAATAATCAATAGAAAAAATAATCAATAGAAAAAGAATCCGGCCAGAAAACTTCGTCAGGGGCCACTTTCATGCAAGGATTCCAAATAAGGGATTTTTTCTGTGAGGCATCGGCGGACAATGGTCAAAAGTATTGACACCTCGTGACCCGAAAATCCCCCGAAACTGAAGGCAAAAGTGACATACCAATTTAAACAGCAAAAGACAAAAACAAAGCAAAACATTAAAAAACATCAACAAATGAAAAAAATATATAATATAAAGTAAAACTACATAAGAAAAATCACAATTAATGACTCAAATTAAGAAAACC
>JAPMOQ010015914.1:5178182-5204585 GCA_026543055.1 Argiope trifasciata
CAAATGGTTACGTGACTGGCAAAGTTTGATCATTATTCTCTACTTCCTTCAGAATTTCAGTGATGCATACTAACTGATAGTATAGTTTAAAAAGTACAGAAGAGAAGAATTTATTTTTTAAAGTAAGATGACTTTCATCAATCAGAAATGAAAATTTTATGCAGTGGTGAGACTCTTTTCTTACTTTTGTATATTTATATTATCAGAATAAGGTAATTATTTGAAAACTTTCTGCCCAATTAATATTTTTGATTTGTATTTTAAAAAATTTAAGGAATTACATCTAAACAGGATTTTATTCATGTCCTTTATATTAAATGTTATTTTCGTATATTGATGTTCGTATTGATTTCGTATATTTCGTACTTTCAAAGCAATACAAAGCATAAATTTTTTAAAATAAATATACCCGCAAATATATAAATGTTCAAACAAACTTCAAATTGATATCGTAATATTTATGTTGCAAAAAATTGTAAATTTGAGTACTACTTTGATTGTACTTATATTATTTTCCAATGTTCTTTAAATCTTTGAATGTATGGTTATCGGTGATTCAATTAGAATGATGAAATTGAAAAAAACAACTTTAAAATCAATTCAACATAATTACGCATACAATTCAACATAATTACGCATACAATTCAACATAATTATCACAACAGTTACTCAGATGGATATTTATGGTGATGAAATATAGTCATTTTCAGTATAAAATTAAAAGGCTTAAAACAAAATATTTTGGCATAGCAAGGATTCGTTTAAAAAAATAGTTATTATATTAATAACAGTACATAATTACATGCGTAGATATCAAGTATCACTAAAAATGAGAAAGAGTACAGAAGTAACATTTAAGTATAACTGTGCTTCTTCGTCCAATACATGACATAAGTAAAATGGCGAAATAAACTAATATACCGTTGTAATTAATTGAGCATATTTGTCCCTGACGCGACAACTACCTATAGTGTTGTACTTGTAGGATTATTTGCTTTAAAAATTAATAAAAATAATAATAAAAAAATAAAAACATCTAAATGCTGACTGAAAAAGAGTACAATATCTTTTGTTTATGAAATGATATATGGCAAGCAATTCTCACATCTTTAAATTGCATTCCTTTATAATGAGCATAAGCTGTGTTTATCTTTCCTAAATATTTAAAAACATTCTTTTTATTTTTATTACTTAATTTGTTCAATTATGTAATTTTATTCAGATTAAATTTATTTAAATTACACTCAGTTCAAGCAAAGAACATTTTCTAGTGCAGCACTTTAAATGGCGAGATAAACTGTTTGATCTAACGGAGGTCATAATTCCCGTTTCATAGCGCAAGGAACATTCATCAATGATTTCTATATGTCGCATTTTCCCCTCATTAAACAATACCATAATAGTTCTCTAATTAGTCAAAAAAAAATAAAACTTTACGGAAGCGTTTAATGACTTACAAATTTTTAAAATTGCATTGAGGATAAAGAGCGAAAAATTCTTCTAATTGCTTTTTTAAACATTCAGTTATCTATCTTATTTATCAATTATTTATTAATTGACATTTAATTTTAAATTAAAATTTTATGGCACAAAAAAATTGAAAGCAAATAAAATGCATTTATCTTTTTTTAATTACAAACAATAAAAACCCACTCAATTGCTAATGTTTAATTATAATATTTCGAATGAAAATAATTTTCTGTAATTCAATAATATACGAAATTTAATAATTTTTAATTTTTTATAATATATTTTGTGTTATATAAAGGTTTCCACACATTATAATGCAAAATTACGAATTTAGGCATACAGCAATTATAATAGTAATAGTAATATAAATTTCTTAAATGAAGAACAAAATATAATCTTAAAATAAGCAATACAAATAGCTCGTTAACTTTTGCACTAAAAAACGTACTTTTTGAAACTGAAATCCTTTTATTTTGTAAAAGTGAGATGCTTAGAACATTCACTTCTACAACAAGAGTTCGTTGGACGTTCGTATATAGTTTTCTTATCATTAGAGCATACAAAGCCGCCAAAAAACATTTACTCGAAACTTTTTCCGAATACTTAAATTTCACCTCTGGAAATCCATTTTGTGCAGAAGCGAAGCAAGCTTTTATTTGCAAAAAAATGCATTTTTTTTTCGTAAAAAGTTTGAAAAGAAGTTTTTCCGAGTAGTGGTAGTTGTGGCTTCACAAAGTATTTTTTTCTGAATTCAGTTTTTTTTTATAAATTATTATTTTTGTGGATTTATAAAATGACAAATCTTTATCCTCTATCTCCTCTTCTTTTTATAAGTGGCGACTTGTGAATAATAATAATTTTTTGCGTATGTTTGCCTTTTATCACAGTTAAAATATAAAAATTTCAGTAATAAAAGATTTTAAAGGTTTGACCTTTTTATATATTCTATTTTATATATGATGAAGAAGGATTAACAAATTTCTTTTCAATTATTGAATAATAAAACATAAAATGGATTGCAAAACACACAAATATATATTAAACATAAATCTAATTAAAATATATACGCGATTTAATTTTTGTGCAGAACATCTAAAAAACATAAATCAAAACCAACAATAGATTGCAAAGAAATACAATTTAAACGGTTAAATAGAAGAAAATAAATTTGCACACTTTTATTAAATTTTTATACAGAAAACTGAATAGATAGTGATAATATGATCATATAATCATAATTTCAAAATCGGAGAATATGTCGCTTAAAATCCCATAGAAAATCGATAATTCAAACGCTTTTTTTTTAAAGTTAAAATCAAATATCTCCTTTTTCAAAAAAGTTTTTGGATTAGCTACAAAGCGAAACGTAATTCTAATTCAAGTTACCTGAGTTTTAAATAATTGAGTGTAATTATTCTGGTATCGAATGATTTATTTCCATTCGTAAAAAAGGCAATTCATTACTACATTTTCCACTAACAAGTATAATCATATCTGAAAATTGGTAATTATACTGTTATTGAATGAATTTTTTGTTAATAATTTTCATTAGGATAAAATCAGCTTGCTAGAATACTACACATTTTTCCACTACACACTATATGTATTTTTAGAATACTATACATTTTGCTGAATTTTATACATTTTTCATCTAATATAATGCAATATCCTATGTATATGTGTCGCCTAATGCAATACATCCTTATAATGTACAATATCCTTCTTTATGGATATCATTAGAAGAAAAAATATTCCAGTATACTATAAAATAATTGCAGAAAAAAATAAAAGAAGATCCAGATGTCTTATAATAGAGAAAATATTTCACGAAAACTTTTAACTTTTTTATAAAATTCATAACTTTTTCATATTTACTATCACTTACAATTTCGTTTTTTAATAACAAAATAATTTAAAGAACAAACTATTTATCAAAAAATATTGTGCAATATCTCTATGCTGTTCGATATTCTGAAAGTTGGACGATATCAGAAAAAAATATCACCATCATATTGGTGAAAATTTCGTGATAACAGAAAGGAAAGCATTTGTGTATAGCTTCTTAGGAAATAAACTCTGTACAATCTTTTGAACAATGCCGAAATCATACTTCGGAAAATTAAACGTTTAACATCTTTATTAACTTAGTTAATAATCATTTGACGTTTAGGGTACGATTAAATTTATTATTTTTACAAAAGTATTGTTTGATAGTTACATATTCTAAGATTCTTACGAAAATAAGATATTTTATAGTTTTACTTCCTAATTTTTGTCCTTTTTAATAAAATGTTCACAGAATGTTGGTAAATGTATATTTAGGAAATATATAAATTAAATAATTATAAAGAAATTAATCATATTAATTTTAATATATCGAATTAATTATGTAATCATAATAAACAAAATTATTATTAAAAAATTTCCATCAAAGGATTCAAAATTAGAGACACTATTAAGATTTGAATAATGACATTAAGAGTTATTTTACAATTTGTACAATTCAATAATATCCTATATGTTCAATTGAAAAACACATACTTTTTATTGACGACAATATAATTTTTCACAATACGTTATTTCTATGAAAAAGACTTTTTATAATCATTTCATAATAATTTGTGTTCCATAATAAGATATTACTTAAATAAGATTTCTCTTAATCCTTGCACATAAGAAACAAACTCTTATAGCAATTTGCTACCAATATTTCAGGCAATTATTAGAGTAAATGAAACTAACTCATATGGTATTGTAGTCAGCTGCTATTGGGATAAAGAAAAGAAATGTGTATTTATAGATTCGGAATTCTATGTTCCCATATCTCAGGCTTTCAATGTTCTTATATCATTGACTCTTGGCATTTTAAAACTAACTGTTATTGCATTCCAACTGCGTTGTATTCTCTTGAAATATTCTGTGACATATTGATAATTTCTCTTTAACAGTTTAAAATGTTTTAAAGTGAAATCTTTCTATGCGAAACAATAGTAAAACAAGTGATTTCAAAAAATGAAGAATAATAAAAGTGAATGACTATGAAGGAATTTTCACTAATTTTAAAATTCAACATCACGTTGGATTTACTCGGAGGATTTTCAAATAAAAATACTTCACGATTTTTTAAAAATTCACAGTTCCTCATCATTTAGACATGCCATCGGAAAAGAAATAGTGTTACTATCGCTTTACTTTCTAAAGCGAATATTTAACGGATAAAAAACCTTTTATTAAAAAAATTCAAGATGTTTAATGTCTTTGAAGTTTTTTTAATTCCACTTGAATTGTTTAATTTTTTATAAAATTGAATTTATCCAAGAATGTTTCACTTGTTTCTGAAAATGTTCGACATAGGAACTTTTGAGTATTTTGGCATAATTACAGCACACATGGTGCCATCTATTTGTGAATTTAAAAAAAGGGTTTCAAGCTATATAATATCATAATAATGAATTACAAATTAAGAACTAAAAATTATGAATCAAAATAATTTAAAATATGACTGCGTTAAGAAATATAAAGTAATAAAATAATGTTAAACATGAATGAAGTGAAATAAAGTCTCCGATTGTAGTTTGAGATAATTGCGTTAAAATGATTAAAATAATGAGAATAAATTATAACTAATTAAAAATAATAAAAAAATGAACACTAAGAGTTTAATTTTTAATTCATTATTGAAAGAATATTTTAAAAACTGTGTTTTAAAATTATTTAAAGTTGTTTTTAATAATTTAAACTTAAATTATTACTACCTAATTAATCTAAAAAGTCAAAATGCAGAAGCAGAGTGAAATATAATATCTTCATGTCTCTAGATCTCTGAGTTATTACTCTGCATTTATTTCTCTGAGCCAAAAAAGAAAAGTTATATGATTGGCGCTGAAAAATAAAATAAACTTTATGACATTGGAGAGAAACTTATGTTCACCCTGAAGCTCTTACTTTTCAAGTTCTTTTCTGAGTAAAAGGAGTTTTTTCTGCTTCAAATCATTTGAAATTTTTTCATCCTTTCTTTGAACTTGTTAGTATGACGCCACAAAGATCTACGTTTATTTTTCTTTTCTGAAAAATGACTTTACTGAGAAAGTGTCTTGAGAAATTCTGCAATGAATTTTTCATAGGTTTCTTCATTTTGATTTCTTTATTGTTGTCGAATTACTATCGCACAAAAAATATATCTTTTTCTTTAGGTCGTTTAATGAGTGGTATTTTGGGTTAAAAAGTGTATAAGACATACTAACGTTTTTCTTATTTTGATATGGGAAGCTATATAAAATTAATATAACGGAAAAATTTAAAATTTATAAATCAGAAATATCAATTTTGGTTCATAAATTGATATAAGTTTCTTCGCAACACAATATAGCGATGAAACTAAAGAGTATAGAGACGGCGCTTTCCGTAACTATACAAAGAAAATATGTATAGCTTCGAAACTTTTGTTTTTGAAGATTTTTAAACTGTTGTATTAGTTTCAATTAAACAGCCGTTGGATAAAGGTTTGAACATTACTTTTTGGATTTTTTTTTTTGAAAAATTACTTAAAAATAATAAAGCAACAAAACTGTCTCTTTATAGTTTATATGTGCGAAGGGTAAAACATTTTCATTTAAGTATTGATGAATACAAAGATTTTAGGAATTAACAATATAAATCCAATGAAATTTTGCTTAAATAATTAAGTATTTATTTATAGCTATATTTAAAAATGCTCCAAAATTGTTGTTTAATCTTTTATATTTTTTTTTAGTAATTCTTTTCATTTTATTTATTTAACTAGATCTATTTTACATGCAATGTTTGTATTAAAGTAATAATTACATTAATTTTTTCGTTGATTTTATTATTTTCTAACACAAGAAATGTTTAATTAAGAAAACTATTTCCTATCTTATGTAAATACAAGATAATCCAATTCAAGCATTATAATAGCATTTATTATATTAATAAAAAATACAAACCTATAATAAAACTAGTAAAAAAAGCATTTATTTCTTCCATGATTTTTTTTCTGAATGACAAATTTTATGTCAATGTAATATTATATAAAAATACAAACATAACATCTAAGCAATTTTATTATTGCTTAGAAATTTTTTCTTTGTTTTTTATAACCTATTTTATGTGTCAACTTTTCTTTTTGGATCTAAGCAGAATTCTCTAAAGAATGCAATTTTTACTCCATCAATTTCTTGGATCTTAAGAATATCGACATTGAATGTCCTTCTATCAAAATACACGACGCCCTACACAGCTTTCTGCTGATATATTTGGATGAGACATTAATCTTCTAAAATTGGAGATACGTGCATGAACGATCAATCATTTTTGAGTTCGAATTTCGACATCTCTTCTGTGACAGTCACTGAAAGAAATATTGATTTTTCTTTTAAATTAAAGATTAAAACAGTTTGGAAAAATCATTTAGGGAAAAAACACAATTTTTCAACTTTTTACCAAAATATTATAATATCATTTAATGTTACTACGGATAAATTTTAAATAAATCTGCATAAATTTGAAAGTGATCAGATTTTTTTTGCGATTTTGGATGTTTTCTGTGTTTTTTTAATACAGAGATAGGAATTTTTCATTAAGACTAAGTATTTGATAAAAAAATTCTTATTTGATAAAAAAAAATTCTTATTTGATAAAAAAAAATTCTTATTTAATAAGAATTACGAATGAAATAATTGAAATTTCTGAATATTTGCTTTGAATGGATATATTAATATGCTTTTAAGAACCATAAATAATCTATAATATATAGAAGCTAATTCTTTATCTTTTTCGACATGATATTCTTGAACATACTAGATTTCTACAATGCTATAAGTGATCGCTCTCTTATATATTAATTGTTGTTTATCATTTTTGGGCGATATAATTTGGCATTTGAATGATAAGCATTAAGGTAACCAACGACGTTCAAAGAAAAAATTTTGAAAAATTTGATTTTTTACAAACTATTTTTTGTTTGTAGATATATCATCAATTATAAACACTATAAATACAAAAACTTTATTTGAGAATATAATATATTTTGAGAAATAGGAAACTTTGTAGTAAATTTTAGTGAAATTTAACCAAAACGGTTAACACTCTACACAAAATTGCAATGCAGCAATCCTATTTTTCTTTGTACACAAGTTATCGAATACAATGATAAATGAAATGAACCAAAATCTCAGAAAAATTTTGAGACGCAAAGAAGTTACGGGTAAAAATATGCGTATATATGCACCTTTTTTTCATAAATTCGCAACTTAATTTTTTAAAAAACACCCATAACAGAACAAGTATTTCCCCCTCAATAAAACTTTTGGTTCATTTCATTGCCTATATTATTTAAAACACACGCTGAAATTTTTATGTAAATACCTTTATTAGTTTTTGGGATATCATGTTAATGATGGATAATTTTTATGAAAATTAAAATTGAAGTTAAAGACAGATTTTAGCTGAAAAATAAATTTTGCTTAAAATTCCTCTGGATAATAGCTTATATCTTCCTTTTCTTAGAAAAAGCAAACTGTTTGGAAAGAGAAAAGTCTGAATTACAAGAAATAACACTTTTTTTAAAAAAATTGCCGATGTTTTCGAATACCAGTGTTTTTAACGTAGTCGGATACCTTAAGTCAAAGCACAATTCTTTGTTAAACGCAGTATTTTGGTCTTCGTTTCCGATGTTGATTTTTAATTTTTAATTATAATATTTTGTTTTAATTTGAAATTGTGATTTTTTTTTATTGCGAATAAAAAATTCACATTTACTGCTCTATATGTTTTTGAGAAATCATTTCATCTGAAACTGAAGCAAATTGGCAATCATTTAAAAGCTCTGAGGATATTTGAGTAGGTTGCAGTTTTATATTATTTGGTAAGAATTGGCGATTTTATTATAGGAAACATATTTGAAATATTTTTTTATATGGATGAATATGTATATTAATGCATGAAAATTTTTGAAGCATTTCTGAGTACAGAACTTTTTTTATATATTAGATTTCTGAGTGTATTTTATGGGCATATTAATGCTGCATTTCATTGAAAATTAAGATAATATATTAAGACTTTTATAGAAGTGAATAAAAGTTAAGTTCTGGAAGGAAATAATTGAAGTAAATTAAATTAAGATGCTTTTTAAAGCAAATTTTACTTAGAATTAAGCTGGTATTCAGAATGAAATATCGATTGCTTTTGATGAAAGTGTTAGATTAACAAAAAATTATATACTCACAGTAAAAAAAAACTTTACACCTAGATAATATAGTAGCCATAGAATATATCGATAAACAACAGCATAGAGGCTTGAAATAATGAAATTAAATCGATTTTTATATTCCCTGATTATATGTGAATCAGTTACTTTTTAAACTACAAAAGATATAAAAAAATAATTGCTGGGAATCAAAAGACAATTCTTGAAATGACAGAATTTCGTTGGAGGCTGATCCTCGTTACGTAAATACATAATTTATCTTGATTTCTGATAGTAGTACACAACTTCAAATGAATCAATTATTAACTATTAAATTACAATGACTTAAGAAACTTCTCTATTTTATAAAATATATTTACAAACATGATATAATATTAAGAAAATTCTATTGAGTGCAAAAACACTTTATTTAATTTTTAAGAATTGAATGTTGATTTAATAACAACTAAGAAAAACCGCATTTTTTGGTTGTTTTGATATTGGTTTTCGTGAAATGGTATAATGAATGTATTAGGTGGGTAATAATGGATATTTCTTTAAGAATCAAGAGAATCGTTTGAAATGTTATTTAAGAATTTCAGAATGTATTTATTTACTTAGAAAAAAATCCATTATATTAGGCCCATGCACCTGCATTGCAGACAGTAGTGTTTTGAGTGCAAAACACTACTGTCTTCAATGGTTTTTATGTGGGAATATATTCGTCAATAATTATAAATGAAATATTCAACAACGAATTTAGATAACATTTGTTAACTTGGTTTAAAGGGTTAAAGGGTACATTAAAAGTTAGTGTCTAAAGAATCGATTTGCGCAAAAAAATTACATTCTAAGAAACTGTAAATTAAGCGGTGTCTGAGATAACATATATTTTAAAGGCGACATTTTTCTTTTCTTGGGTATTTTAAAAGACCATAGAATCGAAAATTTCTTCACTTCAAAAATAATCAATGGGATAAAAAAAACATACTTTTCAGGTTATTTACATCTACAAAATCATTAAATATTTTTAAAAAATTGTGCTCATTTATGCTGAATTTACAGATTATTAAAAATATAAATAAGAATAAAGTGTGATGAAAATATCTAGGTTAATTTCTAGGATTTTGTTACACCCTTTTTAAAATATTTTTTCTTTTCTTTTTTTAAACAAGTCTGTTTTATAAATATCAACATAAGAGATTAATACTTTCTTCTCTTTTAATACAAGAAAATAAATGAAAGAAATAACATATTTATGAGCCTTTGAAACCTTACTATAATTTTGTGTATCTGTAAAAATTTATCATCTTCAACAGTTTTTAATGTTTATTCTAATAATTTGAAATTTATAAATGAAGTTTGTTTTAGATCTTATAAGAGTAGAAAATTCCAGATAAACAGATACATCTCTCAGGAGGGAATAAGTTCAGTATTTGAGAGATATATGCCATAAAGTAAATAAATAAATAAACGCAAAAAAACATGTTTAATGTATGTATAGTCAGAGTTTTTCCTTTAAATAGTTTTGATTAAAAAACGCAGCTAAATCCAGTAACAATTCAGCAAAAAAAGATTGCATTATACACGATTAAAGTAAAAAAACAACAACTATCGCCTAGAAATAAATATAAAAATACATTATAGCTTTGAATTCAGCAGTTGTTAAGTGTAAGTTTGATAAACATAGGGTTTAAGAAACAGAAAATATTCTCTTTCCCAAGCTGATAAGTTTGCAATTGCTTTTGCTTAAACTTTTTAAATGAAGAATTATAAAAACAATTAGCTTACAAAATGTAAAAGAACAATTTAACTTTTTTAAAATTATAAAATTGTATTTTAACATAAATTTTGATTATGTATGCAAAATTGGACTTGCTATTGATGGATTCTTATTTTATTCTCAGCTTTTTGCTGGTTTTTTAAATGAAAATTCCATGGCTCTATAAATTTTTTTCATTTCGAGTTTATTACAATTTCATTCCAGAGTTTGTTATAGTTATTATAGATTTAGTGTCAGTGTATCTAATTTTTATGTTATTTAAAAAATTAAAAGATTATTTGATTAAAAATTAAGACTTAAAAATTTCCAGTTTGTGATAATTTTGGAATAAAAAACAAACAAACATTTACAGATGTTGTAAAGGATGCTTCCTATAATTATAAAATATGCTCTAAAGCCTAATCTTTGAAATGAAAATATATTAATACTCCCTTTTTTAAAACCTGTTAAAATATGGAAGAAATACTCAAATTTTTAAAATTTATTACTGAAATGTTAGTATTACGTTCCATTAAAGCAGTAAAATTCACACAGCAAGCAAAAATGATAGAAAATATTTTTTCAGTCATATGACAAACTTATAATTCGATTTCAATATTGAAGTTTCGGAAAACAATGATTAAAGGGTAACTCACATCAAGTAAAGTCTATGTATAAAAAAAAAAGAGAGACACATTCGACTTTCTTTCAAAATCTTCATTGGAAAAATATTTTTTTATCAACTCAGTGTAAAAAGTTTGTAATTTGTTAATAATTCAATTCCAAATCAATGTTTTGTGACTAACAGAATATTTTACATGGAATAATAATTAATATCATGTTTCAATTAAAATAAATTAGATTTGCCTCAAAATTCCTATTGGCTTTGATGTTCTGAAATCCTTTACTGCAATGTTTTTATATAAAATTTTCTTTGAAAATTTCAGCTCACTTAAAAATTATGAAAACTAAAAAAATTAGCTGAAATAATTTTTGAAAGATTTTTTTTTTGGTTTCCTTGCCTGTTTTGTCTTGTTTCTCCATATAATACGATAGTATTTGGAAAATAAAAGAAAAGTTTTATAAGCTGCCAATCCTATATAGCGCCCGCTTCCCCGAATGACATCTTTTGTTTTGCATGAAAGCTTTGATTGAAAGATATAAAATTAAAATAACTCTTGGGAAATATTAATAGAACCTTTCAAATTAAGGAAATCACAATGAAATTGTCTTCTTTTGTTGGAAGAAAGAAGCAAAATATATATACTATCAAACACAATATCAGGAATAAAAAATGAAACAATGTCTATCCCCAATAAGTTGAGAGAAATGAACATTTTATTCTATATTTAGAGTTTCAAACAACTATGTATAATAAGGTAAATTATGCAAGAATTCAAAAGAAATTTTGGCTTCCTCTGACCTTTTCCTCTGCTCAAGCAAGTTTTTTTTAAATATTTTGATAGCTATACAGATTGCTACTTTATATGATAATGTGGGATCTGCAAGAAAGTTAGCTGAATATTGCAAATAAGGGGGAACACGAATTTAAAAAAAACCTTTAAATCCTAAATAATTAGCTCAGTTGATATTGTGGGAAATTGGTAAATTAGGGAATTAACTAGAAAGTTAATTTTACAAATGTAAAACAAAATTGGGATAAAAATACTTCTAAAATAATTGAAAATTCAAATAAAGTAAGCAAAATTTGAAATTTTAAAGATAAAAGTATTTTATTTGAAAAATTTTACACTGTAAAGCCATAATGCTGTTTATAAAAAAATATAAAATGAATTAGTAAGTTTATAAATATGGTTTACGTTTTTATATATTTTATTTAAAAATATAAAATTCACATTATAGTTATAGCGCAAATCGGAGCACAAATAGTAATAAATTAGTAATAATTTATTTACAATCCTCTATTCAGATGGATATTTAAAATTTTATTGAATTGAGTAAAACTCTCTCTTCTCTTAGAAATGTCTAGAATTTTTTATGGTATGAATAAAATGTTAAGAAGAAATATGTATAAAAACTAAATTTATTTTCTAAAATGTTCAAAAATGTATTTTACAACAGATAAAGTATTTTTTATAACAATATTTAACTTGTATATGACTACGTATAAAAGAAAAGTAGTTCGTGTTACAGATGATGTATCAAAACACATAAAATAAACAAACTTTGGACTCTTCATTGAATCAATCATTGCTCTCTCATATTCATCTAGCGCCTTTCATGGAGCTAGCATTCAAAGATCAATACAAGAAATTCCACTGACCCGATTCAGGTCGCAGTATAATGTTTTCAACACCATTTCCTAGCTGACGGTAACATATAATAATAACTCAAGTTTATATTAGAGATTTCAGAATTATGTTTGCTAACACAGTTATTTTTCCCCCCTCGAAACTCATTCCACCTTTTTTATGTTAGCTTGATCCAAAGCACAGCGAAAAGAATTCCTGTTTATATCTATATCTATATATATCTATATCTATATATATCTATATAGTCCAATATTTGGCTTATTCTCCCTTATGACGATTCCGATTCAGGCTATATCATCAACTTTTTTGTGTATTTATATGTTTCTATGTTTTCTTTCGAATGATCTGATAGTTTTTGGATCCTGTGGACAAGAGAAAGACAGATAAATAAACAATCATTGCATTATTTCTTCACAATTCTAATGACAAATTTTATCCCAACTGCAATAACAAAGAGAGATCTGCTTGCATACATTCACTCTGAGTGACATTGCAATCAAATAGAAAGAAAATGGGAATCGGAAAAAAAGTAAAAGTAATCTGAAACTGCTGAAAACGTATCAATAAATTAAGTTTTTGTTTCACTTAAGTAATAATTAATAATTAAGTAATAATTCACCTTAAGTAATAATTAATATAGTTTAAAATAATTTAAATAATAGGTTATAACAATTTTAATTATCAGTTACATTTTTTATTTTATTTTAGCGTGAATGGTTTTAAATTCTAGTGGGAGATAATATTTTAAAGAGGAGTAACTAGTAAAAAACGCAATTATATGAAATTTTAGTATGAAAATATTTTCTTATGTATTAATGCTCTTATATTTCATGCAATAAAAGATCTTTATATGTTTAACTATTTTCTTCAATCAAAATACCATGCTATTGTTACCTTTCTAGAAGTTAAAAAAATTATTGATTAAAAAGTAGTTATTATTTATGGTGTAGTTTATTATAAATATAATAATTATATGAACATATATTATACGTATATATGCATATAAATAATTCATTTAAATCAATAATGTAATTAAATTTAAGATTCCGAGTGCAGTTTAAGTTAGATGCATTTTTAAGTCTATTGATGAATATTTTTTTATTTGGGAATTTTAACAAATACAATTATGATTGAATAATATTATTTTAAATGATAATAAGGTAGTGTAGAAGACATAAATAAGTAAAAATTAATTTTTATATTGCACAAGAAAATCAATTCTGTTTGTTATGCTTTCAATTTTTTACAATTTTTTTATAGTGAGTTAAATAGCAATTTGTATGTTTAATATATTGCAAAAGTTCATAGATACCTGCTCGATTTAATAATACAAATAATCAAAAAGATGAAAATGTGAATCGAAATGATATAGCAAATCTTATTTTACTTACTTGGATTCATTTTTAGAAATACTTTGATGAAATAAGTCCTTTGAATTTTCTTAGCTTTGATCTACTTTGATCAAATTATTCGAACAATATTTTCAAAACGATCGTTTCCTGAAATAATTATAATAAAAATAAAATTTTACTGAAAAAAATGTACTATATAAAATTGTTTCATTCGTTTCACACCGACATTCTATTGGTATAGTTTATATGGTCCTTAAAACAAAGCATACTATTCACAAATATCAATATTTATTGCCTATATAGAATTTAGTATGTATGTAAATAAAAAAAAACTTCAATTTAAAAATGTTGTTTGGAAGATATATTTTTTTATCATTTAAATAGTTATGAAAGGAACTGCATAAGATTACATATAATTACATTAATTACTAAGGAATTGCATAAGATTTCATATAATTAAAAAGGGATGATAATTAAAAAATAATATAAAAATCTTCACCAACAAATTAATTTTATTCGTAGTGATCAAAACTAGACTTTTATTCTTGATTTCATTTAGTATAAATGTTACTTAAAGCTAAATATTTATATAATTATATTCGTATTTTTAGAATGGAAGCAATTAATCCAACAATTTCCTTTGAATAATTAAAAAGTAAAATAACATTAATTTTTCTGAACTATCGTAGCAGCTTTGGATTCAAAAATACACCATACGTAAAATATAATTTTCTAAATCAAATAAAGAATAAGACAGGATATAAAAAGAAATATTTTCAGTCTGAAGAGATTTTCTTCAAAAATCATTCTGTTCCTGAAAGCTTCACGTTTCCGAATAATGTAATATCCTATTCGATTGAAATATCCATTTATTAATAAGAAAAAAAACTGCAAGTCTCTCTGCTGATCTTATTTACGATTTATATTATAATTTTCTCCATTGTGCTTTTCAAGCATCGAAATTTTATTTTTATCATTTCTAACATTATCTATCTTGTAACTCATATTTTGAAACACTCACGCAGTGCATTCAGTGAAAAATCCCTCAAACAATGGTAAATATTTCATTTCCGGTATTTCGAGCAAGTGGTTCATTTTATAAGTGGTTATGTGTAGGTTTTCAATACACAGGCAAAAATGGATTTAGTTTCTATTTGAGCATTGCTAAGCACTGTTCTCTTTTTCTAATGGAATGAGGAGAATAAAGGCGAGTTGTTACTAGTCAACAAATAATAAATTCAGCTAAGAAATCTTTCTTTACTACTGGGGAATAAATTTTGGTTTTTACTAAAGAAATAATCTTTTATTAGTATGTTTAGGGATATTATCCAACAATCATTATTTAACTTAAAGAAATTCTGCAAATTGCTTTGAATTACTTTCCATTTTTTTTGTTACAATTATATTTTAATTAAAAATATTATGATTCCAGAAAAATGTAGCAAACCAAAAAGCATTTTTCTTCAATATAGTTGTGGCTGAACTTCTATAAAAGTTCGGTATAATTTCAATTTATATTTTAAGCCTATGAAAAAATCACTCACAACTTTAGTATAAAAGTTTATGTTGCTCACAAATATCCGTATTATAATTTTAGATAATTAATTTCTTAAAAAAACAGTTTAAATTTCTGAAGCAAAAAATAAAAATTGATGTTTTAAAAGCTTTGATTAAATTTCAAAATAGCTGTTAGCAAAACTAGAAGTTGTTTCATCTTGTAAATTTGATAATAAAGGTAATAATAAATATCCAGATACTGTCCCAAATTACTAAAAAAATTCTTTATAATTAAAAGAACTAGTCTATTTTTGATAATTAAAGTCTTTAATTCATATTTTCCCCAGCTTGAATTTATGAATAGGACTATTTTCTAACTATGCTTTTACGCTTAATAAATGTATTTATTTGCATAATTAATGATTTACTCAACGAAATCGTAGTCAAATAATTTCTTTTCTCTCGTATTTACAGTCTATTCCTCAACAAATTTCAAAGTTTAAAGCTTTTTAACAAAATAAAACCATTCTTTAGTTCCAGAAACCATTATTGCTGAGCCTTTCTCCACATTTCCCCCACCTTGAAGAAAAGTTCTTCATTGAAACTGGAACAAAAATTAGCTCTTAAAGTAGATTGTGTTAAATAATGAATTAGGAGCTTTGCTGTAGATTACAATATTTTATCATTTCTCAAAAGGAAGCTTTTTAATTTTATTTGTGAATACATACTAGTTTTGAAACTTTTAAGGAAAATATTTCTTCTTTTCTCGGCATCTTTGAATATTTATATTCAATAAGAGAGCCTTAGTATTCAAATGTTTCAAGAACTAAAAAATATGTATACTGAGAACAAAATTTTTTGTCTGTATCCTTTGTCATGATAGCTAGAAACAAATTACGGTGACACTTTATTAGAGAAACCTTGAGTGCACTTTAAGAACAATTAAACATTTTGAAAATTAAAACCCGCATTCTAAGATATAGTAAATGTAGGTCAAAGGCAGAGCTTTTCTTAAAAAATGTTAACAATGTGAAAGCAAAAATTTACTCAAACTCTTGTGTATGGCATTCGTAAAAGTAATAGAATTTTAGCACACAAGTACGAACGTGGTCGCACGCACACACATGTACACAAAGTTAAATATGCAGTATCGTTAAATGTCATACATTTGATATTTTTCATGATGTCAAAATTTTAAAACTGTCCCTATAAGAACAAAACAACCGAAAAAAATGAGGGATCTCATTTAATAATTGGTGTGTATGTCACACAAACACACCTATTACTAATTGAGATAAATGCCAAATGCAACTTTAGTAAGCATTAATAATACATTTTCACAGGATAAATTATTGACATGATAACAGTAACGTTATTTGATGTTTATTTTTCAACTTTTCATCCTAGTTATTTTGTTTAATTTCAAACAATGGCAGGAAGATTATCAGAATTAATTAATATTATGAAAATCTCTACAAAAAAGGAGATACTATAAGAATTTATTTCCAAATAAATTAAGTGAAAAAGAGATAAATTTGTCTCCTTTTTTCCTTAGTACGGTTAAATAAGTTATTTGAATGCATTAATTAATATAAATTTTTTGGTTAATATTCTTTATTTATGAAAATAAATCTATTTTATAATTCTTATTTATAAATGGAAGAAGAATTCATAAAATTCATTATAAAAGTCTATGCACTTCAAAACATATTTAATGGATTTGAAGCGAATATTCAGGAAATAACCAATTATTCATGTATATAAAGCCCGATAAATATTTTTATAATGAATTTTACTTTTTATTATGAATTCCAATGCTGCAATAAAGTATTCTACAAAAATTGAAATTATCATGTTCTTATTTTATTAAGATTATCTGATTACCTAATTTTGACAGTTTTGAAAATTTCAATATTATTTATAAATACTCACTATTATGGTAGTAATAATATATTTAAAGAATTGTTTATGTATTTAAAGGTAATTCTTGTTATTAAAACTAAAGAACTATGCAATTATTAGACCAATAAAAATCGAATAAATATTTATTGAAAATGAATTTCTGCTCACTTTTTTTCTAAATAATAAAGATACAGATTTCATTACTTTAGAGATGAAGATTTTTTTCCCTTTTACTGAAGATTAATAGAAGCAGCAACTCTTGAGTAATTAACTTTGAGTAATTGACCAGCAAATTTGAGATTAATTTAAAAGCCTTATAAAATATTTAAATGAGTTTTAGGAATTTTAGTTCTATCTTCATTTAAAAATCATTTTATTTAATATATTTTTATGTGAAATTTGATCAATTCATATTCAAGTAAAGTTACCAACAAAAATTTATTATTTTCTAAAGGCGTTTAGTTTTAATTTAATTTAATTTTTATTTTAATATTCTTCTCCTTTTTGCCATAAGAAATAAAAAACCCCCATTTAATGGCGAATTATTTGTATGCAAAATTATACGGACAAAATTTGCAGATTTATTTTTCATTTTATGCAAATATTTGAATTAATTATTAGTAAACTTGGTAGAAATGCATCGTTCAAAAATAAATATACTAATGTTGATTTTTCATCACTTTGAAATTTTTTTGTTTATTTAAAGGATAGAAATTGCATATTCATTATGCTTATAGTTTAAGCAGATATGAAATTTTTAATGTTATTTTTTTACCACTATTCTCGTCGTTTGATTAAAATAAAATACTAACACTATTCTGTTTTCGTTTATTTGAAAAATTCCATTTTTCCGTTGGATATTTTTTATTCCCGTTTCAGTCAATGAATTATTTATTATAAAGAAATTTATTTTATCTTTAATTACTCATCGGCGTTACTTTTAAATATTTTAGAATTGAATTTATAGAATTCATTTACAATTTTAAAATACTGATGCACATAAGGGAAATGCTCATGTTGTGAGCACGATTTTATAGAATTCTTCCTTTGTTTGGAACCTTAATATTACAATAAATATGTAATAAGGATTCTAAAGTCGAAAATGTATCCCGTACGATATCTCCTTATTTTTGATAGATATTTTAAATACCGTAAAATATTGTAAAGAGGCTGTAATATTGTTAGAAATATTTTGCTGGCAGGAGCTAGATTAGTACCTGCATGCAACGCATGAACATCAGCATTATTTTGTTATTAATGATATTTATGTTCAATATTTTTATTAAAATACAAAGAAAAATGATGTTTTATGGAATTAGATTGATTGGGAAGCAATTTAATTGTGGTAACATGTCTAATCTAAATTAACCAAAGAATCAGGTGTATTTAAAGAGAATACGGCTGGTGCCCTGATATAGGAGTAGCATGTGTTTTTCTCTGTAGTTGAAATGCTGTTCTTTCTTTGTATTTTATCAGTGAGGTATATGATTGAGCCCTCCAGTAAAAAGGGTTTTGCAAGCGAATATGACGCATGGATAGATGAGTGGTAGTCTTAAGCCTAGCTGGCGTTATTAAAAGAAGCTCACTTAGCTTAAATGGTTTAAACTGCGAACTGTTTTGACGACATTAGACACAATATCTAAAATTGGCTATATTTAAGCGTGTTATTTAGTTTTTTCTGAGAATCTAAATTATTTATTTACATTGATTTAAATTGCAATATAATTGATATTAATCAAAACAAATAATATTTAGAAACAATGATTTCCCTTTTCTTTTAATATAATTCATCCATGTGAACTGGCTTGAAATGTAATGTGTAGTAGATACATTATCTTCACTTTCGGACAATAGATGGTGATGCCTGATTAGGTACACATTCCATAGCGCATTGTGATTGTAATTAAAACGAGATGGACGTCGTATATGCTCTTTAAAACTTTGCTCTCTTGTCTCGTCTTTCATGTTTTGTGTGAAATGTTCACATTGTTCGAAAACAATGTGAACATTCCTCTTGTTTCCACTGAGCGAATCATAATGATCTTCATTCCACCACAAGTTTAATTAAAATTTATCAGTGATGTTTTAAATGTACCACTTCGTTTTAGTTTTAATTTTATTACTTTAACTACATTGGTTAAATTAATAAAAGTAAATCCTACTAAGTAGGATTGGCTATATTTAAGTATTTTACTAACTTCTTAATTTTGTATATTTTTATTCTTGTTTCAATTTACTGAATGTATATTGTTTTTAACTTGTTCCTTCATAAACCCTTTCTTTGGTGCTAAGAAATTGTATAAAAGATGCTAATATATAAATAATTATAATTAGGCAACTTAGTTTTTCTATTCATAATGCAGTTAGAAAGAGGAAGGAAATTTTTGCTTTTTCATATAAATTAGAATTCTCTATATGTCTTGCAGATGAAAAATAAATATTAGACATATGTATTTCAGCATGGTATATTAATGTAAAAGATTTTAATCTATCCAGAAGATGTAAATTGCATTTATGAAACTCTTATTATGTCATGAAAGTATAAGAACATATAATGCATAGTAGCAAATATAATTATCTGCACTAATCCCATTTGCTTGACAGATCTTTGATTCAATCAACATTTAAATTCTCAAATAATTGCAAATCTTTAATTTTCATTTACGATTGAAAAGAAATTTTGGGACAGATAAACTTTATTCATAAATTTGACATTATAAAATCAAAACAAAACTATTTTTTAAATTCATAATTTTTTTACGGCAAGTGAATGCTTTTGTCAGATAGTTAGAGTAAGCATTCAGATATCTTATGTTACATATCTTCATATTATTATATTTTTTAAAATAAACTAGAAGAGGATATCATATCTTTTACTTATATAAAATTATTCTTAATCAGTTTTTCTTTCTTTAAAGATGTTTTTGTTCTTTTACAACGGTTTTTGCAAGTAATACATTGTCTTAATAAAATTTAAGATGAAAATTTTCATTCAAAACATGAAATTGCATTGCCATGCGTGGCTTTAAGGAAAATTAATGATTATTTCAACTTATAAGTTTTTTTGATATTTTAATAAACTTTCTATATTTTACTTTGCTACATTTCTGACTTTATTTATTATGCTAAGAATGTTTTATATTTAACGGAGTCAAATGAATTATTTATCAATAAAATGCATTACTTGAAAATAGTTTTACATTATTAGGAATGCCTTCAAAAAGTAAGATATAAAGTTTTAATGTACATTTAATATTTTAGAGTGCGTGAATAAGATTCCAAATGTGTTTAATACAATAATTAGCTCAAAATACTTTTAAAATTAAAATAAGTTCATGTTTATACAAAAAGTTTATTTTCCGTGTCTTTCATGGATTTTGAAATCATACATCTGAAAGTTATAAGCTAAAAAAATCATCTTATTCTTATCCCTTGATAATTCAATTAATTTCTTTGCATACTTTATTTATACTCACTTAGTTATCTTATTATGTCCACCTTTAAAGAAAATCGGAAATAAATACAAAATTAAAAAAAAAATATGAAAGAATGTTATTAATCTTTGAACGGTAGTTTTAAATCTCTTGAATTAGTGATGCAGACAATTCTTGAGAGTAATTAGCCAAACTTATATTTCCAATCCATTGGGTTTTAATTTTAGATAATGTATAACAGATTGATTTATTGTAGTGATATTCCATTTACATGATTGGTTTTTAATTAAGTTACTATCAGACACGAAATAATTGTTTAAAAATTACAAAATGCACTAAATGTTTTCCTTAAAAAATTCCTTAAATTTTTTCTTACTGATTTAGATTTTTGTCATGCAGAATGTCATCGGAAGAGAAGCATTAATAATTTTAAAAAATAATCAAAAGTAAAATTTATCAAGCAATTTTACTTTCATAAGATTTTTACAGGTTTTATAGAAATATATATTTATATAACTCTAAATATGATTTGTTTGGTGCAAAATGTTTTCAAAGTATTGATGGAAATCGAATAAAATTTTATTTATTCATTAATTAATTATAAATTTTCATTTGATAAAACATCATAGCACCCTTATTTCATACGGCAGAAATTTCTAATACTGACACAATTGTCCTCAAAAATATCATATAATTAAAAAACACTTCTAGTTAACTTTAATATATTATATTTAAAAATTAATTTTAATATTCCATTAAGGGTTGGCTTATCATAAGGGCCCTCATTAGGAAAAAAATTCAATCATAAAGGTTTAAAATATTTAAAATTGTCCAAATTAATTTAAGACTCATTTATTACAATCCTTTAAATATTGTTTTGGATTCTCTTTTCTCATGGCGGATTTAATTTCTCTGACAATAAGATTGATTTTCAACAGTATTAAAATATTTTTATAACTTTCTTTTAACAAGTAGATTTGTCTTTATTTATTCCAATTCTGTCTCAGGCAATTGTCACAAACTGATTGGATTTTTATTTTCTTAAAATCGTCAAAATGGGAGAATTGTGTTTGGGCGCGTCGTTCAGCATTACATAATAAATACAAAAATAATTGCTTACGTTCATTATGCACAGAGTCTTTTATTTTTAATTTTAGGAGTTTTGTTTTAAAGCAGATTAACTGACAAATAATCTCTCATTTACAGCATATTCGACGTTTTCTACAGGCTGTATTTGAATTATACCCTATTTTACGAATCATGAATTTTTGCTTTGTAATCACATTAAAACATTTTATGAAAAATTAATTATGCTAAATAAGTTCTATATATCATATAAAAAATTGATACATATGTATTTATTCTTTATGAATATATCCATACTTCATTTTAACTGAATCAATTTTACATTGATTTTTAAAATTAAATACTAAATCATGTATGCTAAAGGATCTAATAAACGATACCTCTGGGGGTACTGAATCAGGGATGAGTCGGTCTCTGATTTGGATCTAAATTCTGACTTGCGGATGGATGAATAAATGTATGAATGAGCTCGACCACCCCCTAAAAAAGGCTGTGTCGTGTGTGTGAGCTACAAGTCAGATTTCTGCCCTCTAAGTGCTCAGGGTTCTTTACCTTCAGAAGCTACTGCACCCCCTTTCCGTGAAAACACGGACACGACAAAAAAAAAGGATCCAATAAATTGCAATAAGGGATTCTTTTGCTATTAGATAATAATTCTTCTATGTTTTATAAGTAAAATAAACGTTTATAGTTTTAATGAATATTTTATATAATAATTAGACTGGAGTTCTAAAATTATTTCATTCCTTTTAGCAAAAATTTGATTATTATTATTTCAATAAAAATGATTTTTATAAATATTATATATATTTGCTAATGATAATATAATTCAGCAAAATACATTTGGAGATTCAGTTAGTTGGATATATTAAAAATATATACATTTGTTGTTAATACCAATAATTTTAAATATCTGATATATGCAATTTTGATAAATATAATATTCCACCATCTAAAAAAAATATTGTTTCATATATATCCACAAGTTTATTTTTACAACATTTTATAAAACCATATAGATATCGTTCATGCATAAGAAAATGTCTTAATAAAATTCGAATGATTTGAAATTTAGCTCAGTTTTGAGTTAAAGAGATTAATAAAGACGAGATAACAATACATTTCAATTTTAATTTGTCCCAAAAATAATGTTCAAATTAAAAAGATGATAGCTTCATCTGAGGATTATTTTCCTTAAGTACAAATATTAAATATTTTTTCAAAAAATTGTTTTGTATGATTATTGGACCAAGATAATACAATAAACCATTGACAAAAAAAATTTAAAAGAAAGACGAAGAAAACCCTTTCAATAACAACGACAAAAATAAGCAAATAATTTTATTTAACGTTATTAAATCAAGCAAATTCCAGAAAAAAACTTGTTCATGCATAATTTTCAAAAAAACATTTCGTTTTGCATTTTTCTTCAGTCTTACGACAAAGAAAAAATTATTCAGATTTCTTTGGAACTATTGTACATTAAACCCTCATAAACAAGTCAAAAATGAAATGTTTTTACAGAAAGAATTTCTAGGATAAAGCTATGGTTGAAAAAAGCAATTTGTATAGGAATGTTTCATCATTTCAAGGAACCTTGCTATTCTTCCGACAAATTTTACTTGGCAAATGGAAATAAAATGACTCTTGTAAATATGCATTTCTCATCCGATGAAGTTTTTCATATAAATGTTAGATTCAACTTTTAATGCCCTGCAGGGCAGTTGTGGGTCGAAGCGCATAAATTTCAGTAAATTTCCTGCTGGTGATTCAGAAATGAATGTCGGAAGATTGATGAGCAACCGTACTGGAAAAAACTGTCTTTTAATGAGTTTGCTTGGGCAGGTTGTATTTCAGATATGGATTCTAGAATTAAATGTACTGTCTTTCTCTATTGATTCTATACGATGCTTCAATATGAATAATCAATTAATGTTTATTTAATTGATTCAATTTTACTACGGCTGTCCTCTTTTAAGACGTAATTGTTAGATTTATTTAATTATGTTAAAATAAAAATTCAACAAATACATATAGTCAATTGTACCTTCAATTCTGATTTTCATTTCCTCTTTATTACCATGCAAATAACTTAGGTTAGTTTTAAAAAGTTTAGTTTGTGCTCACATGGATACATTAGAGAATGGACAGCAAATAATAAAATATTCTTGAATATTTTTAAATGATAATCTGAAAGAGAGAGCAATGTAAACTGTATCCTTTTCTTAAGTGAAATGTTGAATTATTCAAAAAGTAGAAGCGTGATAAAATGTTTATCCCTATTACACGCTTGTAGAGGGACACATATACGATACATCATTAGAAAGTTCAAATGTTTTTTTTTTGCATTCAGATAATTCTGATAATAATTCTGTGGTTGTTTGCCATGAAAATCGGCAATGTCTAATTCTGACAATCCCTTGTTGCATTGTTAAGAGGATTTTATTATAAGTTAAACAGACTTCACCTCATAAGTAGATTTATTGTTGGTTCAAATCCTTCGAAGAAATTGATAGTATATGCAAAAAGAAAGAAAAAAAAATTCTGGCTCTCCTTGCGCATTAGATAAAAGCGTCGAATATATACGAACTCACTTCAAACGCTAACACAAGCTCTCTACTTGTAGAAAATGAACAAGTCGGGAGTTAGGAGTTCCGTGACAAATTTATGACATATTCTTGAAACATATGCATGTTACATTACAAGATCTGCAACATCGAGTTGTTGCAAGAGTAGCACAGCTGTAAATGAATTTGTAGTTAGTACATGAAACTAGTCATTTCCCATATGACAAGAGAAGAATTTCCAATTCGATGTCTGTCCATAATAAATGAAACTTCTGTTGGATGCATAGATAAAAGTTTCAAAGTTTCAACTTCAATATCAAAATAATTCTCAAAGAGAACTGGATGACTTAAAGGAATCTAAAGTCCAAACATCATAGAGAACTTCAAGTAGTTATGTGATATTTCAGTATTAAATAACAAAAATTTACAAAAATATTGGGCAGTCAATAAAAAAGATGTCACCTTGTAAAAGTAAAAGTAAAGAAACAAAAAAATATCGTTTTGAATATGCCATACTAAAAGCTACTGTGCCTCGATTTTTGGCAGGAAACTGTATGTTTACATTGGCAGATACTTGGCATTTTATCTTAAAAAGTTGTTTCCCTATGTACTTTTGCAAAATTTATTTTTTTGGGCATCAGTAATAGTAATTTTTTCTTGAGATACTTTTTTTATTTTTGATATCAATAAAAATTGCAATCTACATGTTAAAATTGATGGTAGTTTTGTGTATGACAAAGTTTTTTATGAAACTTTTGGGAAAGTTTTAATATTTTTCTGCAAAGAATTATTCGTGTGCGTTGAAAGTTTTGTTTAAATTGTATTTAATTCTTTATTCCACTTGAATATATAATTAAATAATATTTAATAAAAATATGGTAAAAGAATATATTTGTAAGAAATAATAAGAAAAATACTTTGATGCAGTAGGTAAGAGGATACTTTAATACAATAAATAATGGGTGCAAGAATAAAGTAGATAGACAGCAAGATGCTTTATGTAAAAAACAATAAGTAGAATAATAAGGTCTTCATTGTGCTGTGACTTATGGTACGTTACAAGCCAGCTGACAGTTATAAGTCAGCGATTTAAGCCGTGTGAGTGTCTTATTTTTTTGTAGCTACAACCAGGTCCAAGAATACGACTTAGATACTTCATGTGTCACATTCACTTGTACAACCCCTTTATACAGAGAAGGCACATTTACACATCTCACTGATAAAACACAGAAAAAAGAACAAGCATATCCGAACCGGGATAAGCAGATGACGAGGAAGACACTCTCGGCCTGTGCTAGATGCCAGCCGAAGAATAAAGTAAATAGGTAGAATGATATTTCAGTGTGATAAATAATAAGAAAAATATTCATTTCTTTTACAGTGTATACTAAAATAAATATATGGCAAATGTAAGTTGTTTTACATAATGACTTTATATTACTGAGCCAAATTTTGGGTATGTAAAATTATTATTTCATTCAGTATGGTTATTATCTGTAGAAATGTTAAAGTTAGCTTTAAAAATATATTTAAACTTTCCGTTTAGAAAATGTATTTAAACTTACCCTTATGGAATTTTTTAACTTTTCAAACGAGTATGTTTTGTAAAGTTGCGATTGAGTATTCGCTTTCTTGACAAAAATTTGAAGGATATCCTCACAAAATCTGCTCATCATTAAATTGAAAATATTTGCCAAGATTTGCCGTTTTTGCCGCAAATATTTGCTGTTTTTGAGTGGAAGTGAAGCATACGTTTAAAACAAGTTCTACTAAACACACACACACACACACACACACACACACACACACACACACACACACACACACACACACACACACACACACACACACACACA
>JAPMOQ010015914.1:5204595-5248501 GCA_026543055.1 Argiope trifasciata
ACACACACACACACACACACACACACACACACACACACACACACACATATATATATACACACTCACACGCAAAGCAATTGTTGATATAACTAGATTTTAGCAGAGTCTGTAACATGGGAAAAATTTCATTATTATTAAATCGTAGAATATGCCTATATTAATTATATTATCATATCAATATTTTGAGCGGCTACAGTTGACAAATAATTTTTGTTATGTATTTGCACAAAATAAATAAAAAGGATAATTAAAGTATGTGATTATTTATTTATTTCAGTTATACATGCCTTTTTATTTACTTAGATAAGTTAAGTAGAGTCCAATTAATTAATAATTTAAATAACTTATTTAATTTTGAAATTTTTGTAAAATTTAAATACTAGGAGAGCAATATAAAGTTAAAATCTGCATCTAATTAAATTTATTACCACATTATGGTGTACATTGCCTTGGGATTATTACTGTGTTTAATACAAAAATCACATTAAGTAGGCTTTGAGGTACAGTAATATTGAAGAAATTGTATCTTATAATAAAAAATATGAATGTATTTTCAGCTTTACTACTATTAAAATCAAAATGGAATTCAAATTGCTTTTAGAATTAGAAGTTATTGCAATTTACAAAAAAGTGGTAAATTGAGTCTAATTTGTATAAATTAATTTATTTAAAATGGGCATTTTATTTTGTCAGTACCTTACAAATTATATTAAAGAAAAAAATCAATGAAAATTGTGAATAAAGAAACACTCATTTGCATATTTTATTTGTGTAATTCATTTCGTCTGACATATAGAGTTATATTGAATCTTTGATGTAGAGCTAAACACTGGCAAATTTATCTAATTTTCAGAGGCATCGCAGGCAGGCAGAAATGACACGAAATGACGCGACATAAACTAAACGAACATCTTAAAGTATACTAGATGTAATTGACATTCTTAATTCATCAGAGCAATTCACAAATCTATAGAAGTGCAATGAAGTGGAGATCTCGTTTAAGTAACATACTGTAAAGCATCACAGATATGCTGAAAAATATTCCTATTCTGTGATTTAGATAACCATTCAATGTGTCTAAAGTCAAAAGTGTGTAATTTGAAACAGTCAGTTACAAATCTCGGTGAGGTATGCCGCAATTTCTTCTCGAATTATTGAAATAAATAATTTTTTTGTCACAATAAATAGAAATGGGTGTAGGTGAATGGATTGGCTGTTTGCGTACTTTCATTTGTCTGATTCATCTCTCAGAGTGTCAGGGTTTTCATATGATTCTAACTGCGCACACTTTATATAATCTCAGAGGTACATGAGATTTAACAACGCCTTGTTGATGTTGCGTAATCATATTGATCTTATTGCACCCTCTAACATCATATGTAAAATTTCATCAGACCTTGTATCATCTTCGATATAGCCACAATCCAATAAAAAGGTAAGGCTCAAACTGATTCCCGAAAGTGGAGAACAAATAAAATCTTTAATTTTTTTTAAAAAAAATTCAGTCATCATTGCAAGCTCACAGTTGACATGTAAAGCCCACAGACTCATGAAATTATCTCCATATGAATATATTTTGTCCGATTTCTTAGATAAAAAAACGCGTTCAAACCATCATCAGACCAATAGTGAAGTTGGCGGTTCTAATCAATTCGTAAAAGTTTGTGCGTTGCAGCCAAAAGTCTTTTTTTGCTATTTATTCGATATTCGATATTTGATGAGCGATAGTGAAATCTTCATCATCAAAAATCCAAATCCCCTCATCATGTCGCCGATGCATCTTTAGTGTGTTAAATATGTTTATACAATTTTCTTATTTTTATTTTATTAGAATAAATGAAAAAGTCATTTTTCATTCATTTATTAGTTTCTACAATTAGATTAATCAGAATTATCGAATTAACCTATAAGATCAAACTTGAAAAAATATGCTGTTTGGATATAAAGTACAAACTGATAAAATTAATAAATTTTTATTGTTTAATACACATGAAAAAAGTAACACAATTACGTATTTCGTAAAAGATGACGAAAACCTAGACAAAGAAGTTGTTTTTGAGTTTTGAAATATATTTCTCAAGATTAAAGAAGATTGAGTGCAAAATAAAGAAGTAAAATATTTAAAATAAACTTTTTTAGGATCAAAAGAAAATATTTTGATCAGAGAAATTCCGAATTTAATATAAATACCAAATAATTGCTTCTCAATTGATGACTACAAAAATGATGCTTCAAAGATTATATTTTATTTTGAAGTTAGTAATATAAATGATTGGCCTAAAAGAAAAACATATAAAAATAAAGAAAACTAATGCTGATAAAATATGGGTATTTTTTAAAATCAAAATTAGGAAATTTCTATGAAAATAAACTTCATTCAAATATCAGAAAAAACCCTCTAAGTAAGATAAAAACAACATTGAAAAGAGTGAAATATCTTCATGGAATTTATTTCCATGAATTTACATTTTTATTTGATTTTGGAGAGCTGTTTTTTATCATATAAGTAGGATAACAAGTTTGCAACGAAGCACTTCTACGCTAAATTTCGTTTTTACATTGAAATTGAGTCTTCTTGCTATTTCAGGATTTTCATGGATTTTTCATATTTTGACAAGATAAAATCTTATTTGATAACAAAAAAATTCTGATATAGTAGAAAATATATCAGATAGAGTAAAACCGTGATAAAACAAATTGTAATGACTAATTCTGTTTCACCCGTGTTTTCTAGAGATTATAATTAACTGCAATATAAACGAACCCGAAATAACTCGGGATAATCATGCAAGTGGTTAAATGAAGAGGTCGGTACACGAGACGGATTTCACGAAAAATTTCCATATTCCACCAGCTGAAGAGTATATGACTTCCGAAAAGAGATTAGATGGGTTCTACTGTACAAAATAAAGAATTTTATATATTTAAATTTCTGACTCTGAAATCAAAACCTATTAAGCAGGCCATCAGAGCTTTTAAGAGATAAGTATTTGCATAGGAAATTAGTAATGCTACAACATCGTTTCCTTTAACTTATTGCTCATAGATTCAAAATAATGATGTACAAAAGGGTTTTAGTATTTAATATACCACTGTATTATTTTTGATATTTTACATTAATTTCAAAAATTTAGAGTTTCAAAACGTAGGTGAAATTTTATACATTTAACTATAATACATACACATCTACAAAACTTAAAATATTTTGAGAAGGAAATATTCTGTATTGTTGGACATTTGAAAAATATCCATATAAATATTTTTTCCGGATCGGAATTTTTATGGTGTTCTTATGTTTTCCCAAATTTGCGTCATGATCTCCAGTAAACAAACCGATTCGAGCCCGGCCTTTTTTTTGCAAACTTCGTGATTTGTGGTTGGCAGCAACTGCAATGCAAACTTTGCTATTATTTAAACTCGCGTCGTGTAAGCACTTTTATTTAAAACAGAATATGAGAAGTGGTTTAATCTTTTCGGTCGAGGTGGGAGAAAAGTTAGCTGTGTTAAATTGGTTTTTTCCTTCAATATTTTAAGCTAATTCCTTTCAGCTTGTTTAAATGTTAGACAGAAAGGATAAATGGTTCGTATCTGTTGACCAAGTTCTGGTAATGTTAATTTGAACTTTAATTTTAACATTTAATGTATTATCTTGATTGCTGCTGTAATGACTTTATGCTTAAATTGAATAGAATATATTAAAAAAAAACTGCTTTCAACTTTATGCCACCTAGACATAAAATTTCACTGCCAACTTTGCTAAAATTTGGGCTTTAGTTTTCTCAGAGGAATAACATATATTCTTAGATAAGTTATTACATATTTCCATATAAGTTTTGGTCCAACATTTAATCATCATCAACATTTCATTCCAATCATGATAGGAAAGATTCAAAATATTAAAATGTGGACAAAATTTGATTAGTTAAGTGCAAATAGATAACATAAAAAAGGTTTCAGTATTCAATTTACCACTTTTTTGCTTTATATATTTCCCATTAATATATAAAAATTTAAAATTGCGAAAGATGGATAAAATTTCATAAACATATACTACATAACAAATAAATTTCATAAACATACACTACTTGCACACATTCTCCAAAGCTTAAAAATATTTTGAGAAGGAGCTGTTCCATATTTTTAGATGAGTTTATATATAATTCATTTCCATATAATTTTTATTACTTAATTAATCATCATCATTTTCCACCAATCATGAATTAGGAAAGATAGGATAGGAATTTAACTAGTCAACTACGTACACATATTTTTATAAATTAAAAATACTCTGTTCAATCATCTTTCATGCACAACTCACTTTATATTGTTTTCCCGTCATAAGTCCAAAATTTATTTGTCATAACTCTTTTACAATAGTTCTTATCGAAAAAATTCAGAACATTAAAAACGAGGATAAAAATTTGACGAGAGTAACAATATATGCATATTTCCAGAGTTAAGAAAACTTCAGACTTACAGATACAAAATTTACTGTTTCTGAGATATCAGCCTCCTTCTGTGATAAAACTTTTTTTTTTCTCAAATAAAAAAAATAAAATGAAGAAAGAAATCAGTCATTTTTCAAACTGCGTGGGTGTAAGAAAAATCTGGCTCATCAGCATTTTATATTTTGTTACAATTTGGAAGTTTATTCATAAACATTTAATCTCTTGAAGAACAGCGTTTCACACTCTAAGGAAGCATAAAATTTAGAGTGCCATCTACGTTCAAGAAACAATATTCAACGGAAAAGTTTTCGCACTTTCGGCGTTAAAAATTCCGCAGAATAAGTAAATCAACAAAAAGTGCACATTCGCTGAAGTGAGGAATTTCTCTTTTAAATAACTTAGAAAAAAATTCCATAAAAGATAAAAAAGGTTAAAGTAAAAAAAATATAACAGCAACAAAGTTTATCAGGAGCAAGACAAAACAAAAGGCACTTTAGTATATTTAGCTCTTCAGATATGTTTATTACGTGTTGTTAAAAATTATATGGATGAATGAATATAGGTTTTTATTAGTGAAGATAATGTTACGGTATTATGCCAAATGTATAGCCAATGTGCAGACACACTGTGGCATAAAAAACTATAAACGAATTTCAAATCATTTCCAGTTATAAGTAAAAATTTGCATTAAAAATGTTTATTAAAAACATACAATTGTATTTTCAATAGATCCTTGGAGTCAATAAAAAATGAATTTAACATGGTTAAAAAAATGTTCATTAAAAAATAAATTATAATTTACAACAAAAAAAATTTGTAATCAGAAGTTAAAAAAAGCATGCAATTTTTTAAAAAATAATAGAAAAAAATAGTATTATCTATTACTATTTTTTTTTGCTTAAAGACGTAGAATAAAACCAGCGGAAATAGTCTTCCCAAAGTGTTTTCGTAATAGCAATAAACTTGCTGCCAGAGAACCTTTTACGTGGTATTGGTGTACAATACCTATGAAATATTAACTTTTGGAGTGAATTTAACATTTTTATTGAATCTATCGTGCTATCTTTGGCGATAAATCCCTGGCACGCAGTTAATAGTATCGAAAAATTTAATTTCTGCTTTAGACATATTTTTCTGACCCACTTGAAATTATAATTTGATACAATGCAAACTTCAATATGAAATATGATATATTCAAATGATTCCGTTTGTGAATTATTGCTTTTATTTGTTTCTGAAAGTACAGATTGATAGACAATCATCTCATCTTTGGATTTGGCTCAAAATGTGACATGCGTCTACACTATAAATCTGTGTACTGAATTTTATCTATCTAGCCCTCTTTGTTTTCTAATTAACAAAGTAGTGGCATATGATGAAAGCTATCTAAAAACTTTATATGTTATTTTTCATACTTGCAACTTCAATATATAATAAAATAATTCAAAAGAATTTTTTTAACTAACTTAGTAATTTCTGCTATTAATCACAGTATTATAATTATTTATTATGCTAAACATTCTCCATAGAAACTGACTAGTCAGTTATGTTGCAAGCGAATATTTATGAATTCTCTTCGAAATTTAACTATGAAAGTAATCAAGATAATCTCTTTAATATAATCTTGTGTAAGATAATTCTACTCAAGACACTGTGATTTGAACAAATAATTGCGTATTAGTACATAATAATCATTGATAGTTTCTCAACTCGCTTATGGGAAAATTTGCAATTCACAAATATCTAAACATAGAATTTAATCAGAAAGTTTGTTTTTTTACTTCCCCTATTCTTGAATTATTTTTTATACTTCATTTATTTGCGAATATCTAGTTTTTCTTCTGCAAAAAGAATATTTTTATTTAGTTTTTTTAGTAGAATTCAAATAATGTATGAGCAGATAAATTATAATAATATATTTGTATATTATTTGAATTCTACTGTATTTTATACATTATTTATTATAGAATTACTGTATGCATTTCATTAGATCTCATATATTCATTTATTTTGAAATTTATGTCTTATGAATTCATACTTTTATATCCTTAAGGACAATAGTTAATTAGAGAAATTATTGGCAATTAACAAAGCTTTAATTAAAAAGGAGTTAATGTTTAGAAAATTCAGAAAAATAAGAATTAAATAAATGAAATTTTTTATACCTTCAGATTTAGGATCCAAAACATTACATTTAAGTTTTTGATAGCTAAAGATATAAGGAAATAACATTACATTTTAGATGTTGAAGATATATTTATAGTTACCCTGGAGCTTTTTCTTTTGAAGTTCATTTATGAGCATAGAGATCTTCCTTTTTGCTTCAAATAGACTTCCTTTTTAACTTTCCTTTGAACTTGTTAGTATGTCACCACAAAGAAACAAGTTCTTTTCTTCTTTTTTTCAAAATACTGAGTTTGACTCAACAGAAATAAAAAGTCTTTTTACTCCCTTTATTAGTGCCATCTCAGCTATAAATGTGTAAAAGCTAAACTACGTTATTTAAAAAAAACACATATATGTTTCTCCTTTTAGCAAGAGATCAAGTGAGTAAGTTATATGAAACATATTTCGAAATGTGGCCATGAATGTTTGGAATAATATATAATGCATAGATATAAATTTTATTGACGAGTTTTGAGTTCACATAGATTTTGTAATTTTATTAATGATACTTGTTTTAAAGATTTCTTTAAATAAACCTTTTGATTTGGTTTTGAATATAATAGAAGATTCAATTTAAATACTTGTGTCAATTTCGGCATTGCCTTTATCATATTTTAACATAAACTATAACCTCACAATTATATCAATAAAATGCGCTAGAATTAAATTTAAAATAATTACCGTCTCCATTAATAAAATTTAATCTATCACTATGGCAAATTGAGTATTGATTATGAGATTGTTTCTATAGATTTTCGACTACAATCTAGTTTAAGATATATATCTCTATTAATATATATATTTTTTCGGTTAGGTTTTAAGATCCTTTTTCTTAATAAATATTTAATTAGATTTTTTTCTAGTTTCTATGTAATTTGATAAGCATTTTCCTTTTATTTTTTGTGGTTGTTTGATATATATATATATTGCATTATAATCAAAAGTACTAGTAATAATGAGTTTTTATTTACAAAATGAGTATTATTATGCTTTTAGCTCACATGTTTAGAAATCTATACAATAGTGGTAACTGACAGTTTTTGATAAGGTAGTAAGAAAAATTTTGATAAATTGTTAGAAAGAACTATTTTTATCAAATACAAAAGGTTTATAAAACATGAAATAGAAAGTTTCTTTCGCATTAAATTTGAATTAAAAAAACATTTCAACTTAATGCTCATGATTTAGTTGAAGAGTGGTAGATGTATTGTTAATTATAATCAATTACTAGTTGTAAAAGTGTAATATTATTTGACTAATAAGAAGTTACTTTGATATCAAAATGATATAAATCAGGGGTTAAAGTGGGTATTTAAAAATTTGAAAATTTTCTAAGTCGCACATTTTACATTAGAATTCTTAAGAACATAGTAATACAAAATCAATTTAGAACATAGGCAATCAATTTAGGTAATCAATCAATCAATTTAATCATACATTGAGATGGATAACTGGACATGCATCTTAGTTCGATTGTTCCATTACTAATATAATGGAAATGAATATCTATAAATGAAGGAAAACGAATTAAAATAATTTTAATGGGAATTTTTTAAAAATGCAATAAGAAATTTAAAATACATTTCATAAATATATTTCATTTAAAGTTTAATACCGATGTTCATTCATTCATAACTAATACTAAGTGTCATGTAAAGTGTTTTGAAACAAAAGCAGCAGAAAATCGCACAGTCTTTTAAAAAACATAATTGGAAACAAATATTATTGAAAAAATCAATATCTATAAATTTCTTACCCCAAATTTCACAGATAATCATTCTTTCAACATGATTTTATTATTGATATCGTAAAGTGAATTCTAAAATGGCAATAAAATATTATTCAGTTTTTTTTATTTGCTTATCAAATCCATTACAATTTTAATAATTTCTTTTTACTTCAATGAACTACACTTCTCCCAAGTATGAAACTTTTACTCCATCATTTTTTGTATCGAAAAGATATCGACACATAGTGTTCACTTATCAAAATACAAGAAGAGTTGTCCAACTTACACAGATAGATCCGAAAAATACATTAATCTCCAAAAATTGAAGATGAGATGAACGATCTATCATTTCAGTCTGAAATCCGGCATTACCTCATTGATCTTCCTGATAAAAAAAATATTATATTTTCTTTTTCCTTCAAAGAATCAACATTGTTGGAAAAAGGTTTTGAACCAATTCGCCGTCAATTACTAAATTATAAAAATGAAATTCACGAACCATTGTAGAAAAAATCTTGCTTAAATTTAATGCCTTTCATATAAATTTAGCATATTTAACCACTCTGTATTTTTATAAAAAAAGTTATATGATTCCATATAACCGTTGAAATAATTAAATGATTGCCTTTTAAGATTCAGTGATTCTTAAATGTAAGAGAACATTTTAAAACAAACCTTATTTAAAATTAACACATTTTGCTTATCATTTTCTCTCCACAAAAATATTTTATATTATTCTATAATAACCTGTAGATGTAAATAAAGGCTTGCATTTTGTCAGGGGGTCCAACAAGTACAAAAGGAAATAAGTAAATCATTCATTTAATATCTAATGTCAACATAGAATTGTGAATTAGCATTATTTGATATTGTAATTAAAATACAATAATAATAATCAATATATTGTATATCTTTAAATTAAAAAAGCATATATATTGATTCGTAATAAATTTTTTAATATCTAATGACAATTTGAATAAAGAGGAAGCTATATCTAATAAGGCAATACAATATTTTAATTGCAACATGCAAAATGTTTTTAAGTTGCATGTCTTCCTTTTATAAGTATTTCTAGAATTTACCTTATTTGTAACATTATCCAAGTTAATAAGGTATTGAAGGAGGCGTTGTGATCTGAGAGTAGTATCGAATGCTAATAATAATATTTAATATTTAGTAATAATAGTATAATTTTATTTAATGTTTAGTAAAATATCAAAAAAAAAAAACAAAAAACACCGCCGTTAAAAATATTTTTGTCCGTATTTTAAACATCGTCTTTACTAAATTTTACTATTTTTTTCGCTAAGTACCACAGAGCGGTTGTCAGATTTGAACTCTAAAATGATTGATCTTCTATGCATATATCAGAAGTTTTGTAGGATTATTATTTTTCAAAACACATCAGCAACTTTTTTATATTCAAAAAAACGAAAGAAAAATATCATTGTCATGAAGGTGAGACCCGCTATTTTCTGTTAGCTTGAGAATTAATAATAAATTCATTGTATTGGAATTTTGAATGATTACTCAATGCTGTGAGGCAAATAAAAATAGAATGATTAACAAATATACTATTTGATTTCTAAAATTCCAAAACATGGCCTGTTATGCTATCAGAACGCAGAAAGAATTCGGTTAGTAAAATATGTGACAATTTATGATAATTTTTACATTTCATAATGGATTCTCCTTTTGATGGAAATAATGCCATAGAAGTATCTTAAAATCCGAAAAATATTGAATTGGATTTAAGTTTGGAGACCTTGCTGCTCCTATAATCCAATGAAAATATTCCATAAATTTATTGGTAATATGAACTTTCAATTACCAGCTGCCCTGAGAAGTTTCATATAATTTTTAAAAACTTAAGTCTTATAGTGCTTGCCGGTCACAGTAATTATTTATATAGCATGGGATACGATCTAAAAATTAATGGTTATTCGCAACGAGATTCAGTCTTTATCGTCGTTGATGGTTTCTATTGCAATAAGGGAAATATTCGGAAATCTTTCCAGTTGAAAATTAGTCGAAAAACAAACTTATAAACTAATTTGGAAAGTGATACGGTAAATTGGGCACATACTGATAATAGCAAATAATTAATGCACGTCTTCCAAAGTCGATGTATTTTAAATTGTAGCTGTTATTCCAGATGCTGCTACAAGATATCCTTTTAGCGGTTATCTTCTACAGTCATACTGCATTTAATGTCTCGCATCATCCTTCTGCAAGCTCTTGGTTTTGATTTCATAGTGTAAACAACATGATATAAAACAATTTGAATTATTCTGCGGCATTTCCTGAATTCTGGAAAATTAAAAAAAAATTAAACTCATTTTAATCTGTTCTAACGAAATGCATTAGTTTTACTGTCTTTCTCTAAGCAAACGCAGTTTTACAAAACAAATTCACTGTTAAAATAAAACGATTATTTAAAATACGTTTCATAAAATGCCATGATATCATTTAAAAGAATACTATCAATAGATATTTTGAAAAATGAAGCTATTCTTTAAAAACTTTTATGACGTTGAAGTCGAAAATATTAGAATTTTAAATACAACTTAAAGAAATTAAAATCATTTATTAAATGTGTTTTTAAGAGAGGAATAATTTTGCTTAGAAACAATGAGTGTTTTGAAATTTTTTTAAGTGGAAATGAACTTTTAAATATAGGTAAATTAATTTAAAGATATAGTCAGAAAAAAAGTTTGTTAAGTATGAAAATAAAATTCTTTTGTGGCCCAGACCAGTATTAACATTGAATATTAAATTCTTAATTTTAATTATGATGCATAGAAATATTTAAATGAAAGTTTTATGATTGAACTCATCAAAATTTTAGTTATATCGATTGTAAATGGTTCTGAAAGCTTAATTTGTATAGTATTTTGCAATTTTTTAAATGAGAAACCTATATCTTTCAATAATAGGTTTTGGTGTTTTCCCTAAAAATATATCAAATATAGTAAAAAAAAATAATTAAATTTGTTCTTCACTACTATTATAAATTTAGTGGAATTTTGTGCAATTATTAACTATGCAAATTTAGTGCATTTTAAACGGAAAAAAACTAACTAAATCGCTGAAAAATAGACTAATTAAAGATATCTTTTTTTCCCTGAAATGCGTTTGTGAAATTGCAATAAATTTCAATATCTTCTTCAATCCTATGATTTTCAGAATTTTTTTCATAATTATGAAGGTAAAATATCCATTTGCAATATAACAATTAGTATATTCGATATTCGATTTTAACATGAATTCGATAATTCGATAATCATAAATATGTTATATAAGAAAATATAACATTATTTAAAAAAAATGCTGATTTAAAACTTACTATCAATATTTCGCCCCTATTAGAATTAGAGATAATCAACATCTATATTCATAGTATGAGGGTTGAATCTTTTTGTGACATTTTTTTACTATGTATTGCAAATTTTTCATATTTAGTAGAAAATATTTCAAAAATGAAGAAAATCAAAATATATCATGTATAAACATAATATATCGTTTCGATACTATTATATATATATATATAGCTATTTTACATATGGACTGATGTGTGTGTGTGTGTGTGTGTATTATAAAATGGCTTTTAAAATATATAATTTATAAATATGAAGCTAAAAGTTGATAAATCAATTAATAATTTTTATTACATTTTTGTTACAATATTGTGTAAGTTCATTTTTGATTTAATCATAAGTCCTTGAAGAAAATTCCTGTGATTTTTATGTTTTCTCTAATGAAAGTGTTTTAAAAATGTATACATTTTCCTTCCTATTTTTAACAAAAACGATTTGTGTTCTGACTACAGATTGTTATATAGAAACACATCAAAGGAATTCTTTAAATTTTTTTTTAAAATATTATATACAGTGATGTGAATAACATTTTAATTTTTAATTTGGTTTATTATTTTCTGTTAAATTATTTTCTAAAAATTACACGGACTAAAATTTTTTCACAGTTAATAAAATATAAATTTTTTTCGTAAGTTTTGGAATAAAGCTTGTAAGCAATTTTGTTAGGGATGTTATTCTTTTTTTAAAAACATTCTCCAAGCATTTCTTACATATTTATTCCTTAAATTATTTATTACGTAAAAAATTTTTATTCTTGCTATTCTTCCCATGTTAAGGTAAATAAGATATATTTCTTTCAAATAATTATTCCATAATTAATATTCAGTAATCTAAAATAAATAAAAACGAAAAAAAATCAAACTACAAGATGTCCAGCATAGAATTTGTTTGATGTGGCCCTCAGAAATATTGATTTTTCTAACTAAAAATAAAACGATGCATAAAAGATTATTTTAAAATTCGAATTCTGACATTTACTCACAGCGAAACATAATTTCAATTTTGCTTCTTAAGATAATGGCTAAAAGAACAGTTTAATTTTACAAAAAAAACGTGTTAAACATTTTCCAGACAGTTTACGAAGAATTGAAATATTGTTTAAAGTGAAAATAAATTGATTTTAAATTACATTATTCGATTAATGATCTTATTAACTACACATGTTCTTAAATTTTTTTGGGATCATTTTCGCCTAATTATTTGAATTTAATTCAGATTCAGATCTAGTGATTGATATGAAGAATCTATGAGTGAAAACAATAATTATACACTGATGGAAAAAAAATCCCAACAATAGGAAGGAGCTGTGCTAGATAAACGATATTTGGTACGCGTGTTTATACGTGTGAAAGATGACGTCCATTCAAATTTCGAGCTACGCGCGTAAGTGTGGCGCTAGTAGCGGCACTATGAACATGCAAATGAGGTTTGCTTTAAATAAGCGCTGTAAGGATCGTAATCGTTATTTACAGTTGAGATTTGACGTAGCGGGTTAATGTTAGTCAAGGATGCCTCTGAGAAGACGAAGAAGCCATTATCAACAGCTCACTGAGTTTGAACGAGGTCGTGTTGTAGGGCAATGAGAAGGTGGGTTTTCTTTCCGCGATATTGATGAAAGACTTGGCAGGAATGTATCCACTGTGCATGAGTATTAACGGCAGTGGTCAAGGAACGGTACTGCCTCAAGAAGACCAAATTCTGGGCGGCCACGTGGTACTACTGAGAGGGAAGACCGTCGTATTCGGCGTATGGCTGTGGCTAATCGTACTGCGTCTACAGCTGAAATTCGAGCTGCAGTTGGCACCACAGTGACACAACGAACTGTTAAAAATCGGTTACTTCAAGGACAGCTCCGAGCCAGACACCCTGTACAGTGCATTCCTTTGACTCCAAACCACTGCCGTTTGCGACCGTCAAGCTAGAGCTCATTGGAGAACGGAGTGGAGATCTTTTGTGTTTTCTGATGATGGCCGGTTCTGTCTTGGTCGCAGTGATAGCCATTTGTTGGTTAGAAGGAGGCCAGGTGAACACCTGCTAGTGACCTGCCTGCGGCCTAGACACACAGGGCCTACTCCTGGAGTTATGGTTTGGGGAGCAATTTCGTATGACAGCAGGGGCACTCTCGTGGTTATCCCACGCACCCTGACTGCAAATTTGTACGTAAGTCTAGTGATACAACCTGTTGTGCCGCCATTCATGAACAGCATTCAAGGGCGTGTTTTCCAACAGGATAACGCTCGCCCTCATTCCTCTGTTGTAACCCAACATGCTCTACAGAGTGTCGACATGTTGCCTTGGCCTGCTAGATCACCAGATCTTTCTCCAATCGAGCACGTATGGGATATCATTGGACGACAACTCCAGCGTCATCCACAACCAGTATTAACCGTCCCTGCATTGACCGCCCAAGTGCAACAGGCATGGAACTCCATCCCACAAACTGATATCCGACATCTGTACGACACAATGCATGCACGTTTGCTTGCTTGCATTCAAAATTCCAGCTGTTACACCGGTTACTAATGTACCAACATTTCACATTTGAAATGGCTCTTCTCGCCAATGGCTCTACCTGTGATCTTGAAACTTTAATCAATTAAATATGTTACCTAGGCAAATGTATTCCTAAAATTTCATTACTGTACAATAATTTTTTCTTAGTGTTGGGATTTTTTGTCCATCAGTGTATATGCGTGTTTTTAAAACAATAATTTTGATTAATGAAAAAATTTATCATTCATTTCAAATATAAGTCATTCCGGGTGAAAGAAATGATGATTAATCCTTTAAAAATCCAGGCAATGATGATTACACCTTTTGATAATTTATACTATGATGATTACTTCTTTAGAAAATCCAGAATATCATGATTACTCCCTTTGAAAATCCGAGCTGTAGAGACTACTTCTTTAAAAATAATACACATTATGGGTATTAATATGTCTGTATTTAAAATAGATTATTTTCTTCGTATTAATTGTTTCTTGTTAGGAAGCTTTTTGTTTATAGAATTTATCACGGTCACATAAGTTAAAAAGTGCTGTAGATTTAATAATGAGGCTTTTATTCCCTTTGATGCGATTTTGGAAATGGTTTGAGTTGATGTGTTCTCATTAGGCAGTGTTTCATTCTTTTTTTATGTCAGTCAATTTTGATGTTATCATTTTTTGTACACATTTAAACGTTATTTTTTTATCAAATATTTCTTTAAACATAAGTTTCGATTTTGTTTCTTATAGCTATTATTTGGCTATATTCATACAGTCTTTTGTTTTCAAATGCATATAAATATTTAATGATTTTATTTTGCTTGTACATATTGAAAGATCAATATGAGATCAAATAAAAAACATTATCCAAAAGAAATTATCCGTTCCCTAGTCTGAGTAATGCCCAGAGAGAAAATAAATAATAAAATTGTGGAGACATCTTAATAAACCAGTAACAGCCAATGGACGTGGGTGTACGCTTTGGCCGAATGGTTAAGTTACTTGACTTCAAACCCGAATATCGCAGGTTCGATCCACCACCACATTTGGTGACCTCGGACTATGAACGTTCAAACTGCAGTCGTGGAGTCACCTATCTGCAGTAAATGCAACCAACACAAAGTCGTTAGACTCACTTGACGCAGCAGCAACTCTCTTCGCTCACTATTAGGCTTGGCGGTACCGAAATGTTCTTTTCGCTTTCTATAAAGCTTGGCGGTATCGAAGCACTCTTTTCGCGCGCCAAAATGCTTGGCGTTAAAAAAATCGTTCATCTCAACCGAACTCACTGGTAAGGAAGTATTATGGTGACATCTTAATAAGCCAGCAACAACCAATAGACATGGGTGTACACTTTTGGTGAATGGTTACTTTACTGAACCTTAAACTCGAACATCCCAGGACCGATCCGCCACGACACAATTACTATATGCAACAAAATACAAATTAAAAAATAGGGAAAATTAGTTATGGAATGATTGTTAAAAACATTACAAATACAAAGAAAAAACATACTTGAAAATCGTTCATAAAATTTAAATGTTAACAAAAATGTTATAAATATATTTTTAAATTATTTTTAACACATCTGCAAAGTTTTATTTTATTATTATAAAAACCATTAGGAAAAATCGTGAATATTCTGCTTTTTTATTTTAAATTTTCCCAGGTTTGGTTATGAATTTCATTTTAGACTTCATTTATTCAATTTGACATTTTTTAATCGTTATTTTCATGTGCGTTTCATAGCGTTAAATACGATTATTCTGTGATGTAGTCTGATGATGTCTTCTGCTATGTAGAAAAAGGAATCATTGCAGACGTTTTTATATGATCATATAATTTCATGAGAATCTTGCAAGCTGGGAGGTTTAAAACTAAATCTTCATTAGTAACTTATGTACCTCTCTGATTTCAAGGACTACTTGTCACCTAATTGAATGTTCCTTCTATTTCCTTAATATATAGGCACGAAACTCCTAACCCCAAGGAAAAGAGCCCTGTAAATTGATATTGCTGTAGATAAGAAATAAGAGTACTGAAACTTTTTGAAATTTTGATAAATTTCTAACATTATACATATATTTATAATAAACCATAGTATATAGAATTGGCAAAGCATTCAAATACATGTGCGTATTTTTGGTAAAAAGCATAAAAATGGTGAAATTTTGCTAATTGCTAATTGTTTCATTTACAATGCTAATCAAAAATGCACATTTCTAACTGCACTTTCATGAAATTCATGGCTACCTAGACATTAATTAAACTCAACAGAATAAATAAATATAAAGAACTTCTAATATTGGCGAAATAAAATTCCTTAAAACAATATTCCTCAAGAAGTAACAGAGGAATAGAAACAGAACTGAGGAAAGAAAAACCAATAAATTCGAACAAGAATAAAATTAAAAGTACTTACCTTATTGTGTTCCATAGATACATTTACGATGCATCGTAAAAATATTTGAATTTACGATTTACATACAGGTAAGAGAAAGGAAAAATATTTGCTTATAAAAACGAAGACAAAATTCTCCCCCTTAGAATTCAGAGGTAAATACCAAAAAAAGTTTTTATAAACAATATAACTGACATTCTGTTTTATAGAATTCTTTTATCATTTGTTCTCGGGAATAATATGTGATTAAGAACTGATATTTGAAATTTTATTAATATTGATTCAGCAACAGTTGGTATAAGTATTTGAGACATATAAGTATTTGACCGGTTTTAGAGACATAGTAAAATCATACAGCTTGTTTTAATCTGAGCGCATGATTTAGCTTATATTATCTGATCTTATTATATCTGGTAGATAGTAAAAAGCACGTCATTTATTATTACGTTTACTTTTCCTCAGTAATGTGAATTTGAAATTTTTAAAAATAAGCATTAACATTTCTCTAACAGTATATATATTAAGGAATAATTGTATTTGTAAACAAAATATGAATAAATTTTCAGCACGTCCTTTTTATTTTCAAAATATTTTTACTTTTATTCAATGCTTTATTAATTACAGAAAATGCTCTTTTCCTCACATAAGTTTACAAAACTTTTGGTTAAATAAATTATTATTATATTTTATTTAATTATACTAATAAAATATATAAAGGAATTAATTTCTATTATTCTTATATATAATTCCTTTAATGAAACTTTTATTTATCAAGATACATTTTTGTTACGTTTAAACTCCAACTAGAGAAAATGAATTTGAAAATATAGAACCATGGAATTCTAAAATTCTTATATAATTTTTGATAGGCCATGAAATATTCAATGGGAAATAATATTCGTGCTGACTAAAAATATTTCCTATTGCGTAATAAATATTTTTTTTTGGAATTCAAATTAGTTTTTTAATTTTTTTAAATACGATAAATTAATTTATAAAAATTCCCTAAAACCTTTTATTTCGCTTTATTCTAGTTTGGCGAAGAAAGTAAAGAATATTATATCATGCAAAGTTTTTGGTTTTAATGTGATTTGAGTAATAAATATTTCAATTTAAACTAAAAATAGTTTCATGAAAGAAAACATGTATTAATTGAAAGGATTGAGATAAAATATTAAGAAATAACTTAATCCTACTTACAAATAATTCTTTTCTTCCAAGGTTATCTTTACTTCTTACATAATTGCATGATACGAGACATAGCCTTAAGAATTTCCTACTGAAGAATAATTTATCTTGTACATTTTTTTTTGTTTTTAAAGAGATTTATATGATAAATATTTCAATTTAAAGTAAAAAACATTTCATGAAGGGAAATAAATATTAATTGAAAAAAATTGAGATAAAATATGAAGAAATAATTTAATCTTACATACAAATAATTTTTTTTTCCAAAGTGTTTTTACTATTACATATTTGCATGCTATGAAACGTAACCTCAAGAATTTCCTTCTTTCGTCTTTATAGCATTGAAACCTTTTCTTTCTCTTTTCCGAGTTGAGTCTTTTTCTGCATCTTGTTTATGTGGTTCTTGGAATAGTGTAAATTCTCCCCTCTTCCATTTCTTCCAGACAGCCCGTTTCATCGGTTTCCTGTTTTTATCTATTTCTATAAATCTATCTTTTCTCTCTAGTGACCTGCCAGATTTCGAATCACGCAAAAGAAAGAGGGAAAAGAGAGGAAAATAAACAATGCCTAAGTTATCTGAATTCCGCTTCCATCAAAACTGCTGTGACGAAGATGAATTTCTTTTCTATCTTCGTCCATCTGAAATGTCTCCCCTCAAGCTGAAAGCTAAAGATAAATAAACCGAAAAAGGAGACAGGAACTGAAAGAACATAGTAACAATTTGAGGCTAGTGAAAATTCATAAGATGTTTTATAAGAAGCAATTATCTAGTGTCATATCTCATTTCCCCTGAAAAGACAGCGTGGAATTGATTTTCGACAACTTCGAAAAAGAGTAATCAGCTATAATTGCTTTTTCAGTTCTTAATAAACTAAAAGAAGTGCCAGTCTAGACTGACTGTAATCTTATTAACAATTCAAGGATATGATTTTCTGAAATTAAATGACGAAAGTTATCATAAGAAATCTCATACACATTAGCGGAGTAAATAAAGAAAATTAAATAAAAAAAAATATTATTTGTGATATGCTTTAGATAAACAAAATTCTAAATCAATTAAACCTTGTTTAAATACAAACTTTTACAAAGGAAGAATTTGCATAAAGAGCGAAATAAATTTAAAAAAATGCTCATTGAATGAGCGATATTTCGCAGAACGAGTGTTGAGGATATAGTTTGATGTCAGTCATGGATAGATCTATGTCAGTCTGTTTTTAATGCTAGGGTTTGTCGATTTTTCAAACACGATTGTAAAAAAAACATTTTTAAAAATATAATGAAAATAAATAAATGAAATATTTTTAATTTTATCTGTTGGGACTGATTAGTTTTGAAGCTGACGGATTAAGGTGACTGGATACCAATGTGTCAAAAAGAAAAAGTAAACTTGTATTTCTTTTAAAAGAACTAAATAATTTAAACACTGAAATGAGTTTGAAATTATTATACGCTTTAGAAGAACGAATTCAAGAAAGAAGATAAGTAGAGTTAGTAACTCTTTGCTGAATTTGTAAAATCCACAAAACATTCTGAAATAATTGAAGAAATCTAGTGTACTTTCTTTAGTTTCAAAACCCGAGATTACTAAGTTATATATTGGAAATATATTGTTTAGAAATTTTTCAAATTCTTATATGTAAACCGATTCTCATGAAGAAACTCTTATTAGAGTAATGCTTTTTAAAATGAAAGAATGGAAAAATCAGTTTCATAAGTTTCTTGAAGATCTTGAAGAAAAACAAACAAATACAAAATCACTGAAAGCTAAATTTTCATTATATGAGGAAATTAATAAAAAAATTAGATTTGTCACTTGATAAAATGAAAATTAAAAAACCAAGCTAGCTCAGTAGCAAGTAACGAGTATTTTAAATTTCAGACGATATTATGTCAAAATGAGAACAAGACTTAGCCATCGTTCAGTGGATATTTATGTTTTGTAAAATCCTATACTCTAAGAGAAATTAAAATTAGTGAAAATATTATTAATATTGTTTGAAATTTTTGTTGGAGTTTTCGTTATTTTGTGTAATATGTATATGTAATTCTGAAATTTTTATATTTGGAATTTTATATTGATTTCTTTTTTCATTTGGTATAAATTAAATGAAACATTTTGCCCTATTTTATTTTTTTACAAACATTAAAAAATCTGTTGAAATATTGAATTTAAAAACCGATTTTTCACCAAGTTTTCTTTAATAAATCCTACTTCACTTCACTCTTATGTGGAAAGAAAACTTTATTTATTTTGAAGAAATTTGGTCAGTTGTCATTGTCAAACGGGACTCCAAGAGGTTTGAGAAAGTTCTTATGAAGCCTTAATCGACGGAATTTTAAACATCTAAATACAGTAGATAGCAACGGCATTTATGAGTTAGTGAAAGAACATAGCCAGAATAACCAAAGGACTTATGGTGTTACTCGTACATTTTTTGTCTCAAAATTCAAAATCATTCACGCTTGATACATACATTGTAATTCAGGACATAACCTAAAGACTAATCAAAGTTTAAAATAAGAATTCAAACTTATGTTTTTCAGAAGCTTTATAAAAAGAAGACTCCAGTGGTTCAATATGCTATTGTCACATTTCATTTATCTGTAAATATTTATTAATTATGACTAAAAAAATTAAAAATATATATATTTATTTAAAATAGTTTCTATTTAAATAGTTTCTCTCTTATAAGATATTTTGAAACGAATCTTAATATAATTAAAAAGTAATGTTTTGCTCAAATGATTAATTACTTCTATAAGAATGATTTCATTGCAGAGGATCTTTATTCACAAGAAAATAATGTTACGTTTAATTAATTTTTGCATTTAATAAACAGAATTGGGCTTGCTATAAATCTATGACCATCAAGAAATCATGTAGAAAATATTTTTTGAATAGACTCTCCCTTGAAATTGTAGTTAGCCGTATAATTTTTAAATATCTTTCATATGTAATTTTGAGATATTTATGAATGCAGTATAATGAATGATGTAGCGTGGTAAAATGATTGATGCATTATTTTGAGCTATGGAATATAGTGATTGAATGAGATAAATTACGCATAAAGAATAAACTGTTTTCTATTTTCTTTTTTATGAAAATAATTTATACTACAATTAACATCCATAATTGTATTTTTTGAAACTTATACTATTCATAAAGAACGGAAACTGCTTTTCTTATTAATATACTCTTTTATAAGTGATGGTGTTTTTTCTCATTAATTTTGGCTTACTGAAAATGCCACGTAAAAAGAGCCCCTTAATTTGCCGATAAAAAATGTTGGAACAAAATCCAAGAATCGCAGTAGAAAAAAATTTAAAATTCAAATCGTATTTTACCTTTTTGGATTTATTGATTTTTGAACAAAATTATGAACACAACACATTTTTGTCATGTTGTGACTTATGACGCTTTATAAGTCCTCTAACAGCTCATAGTCAGCGATTTAAACTGTATGAATGTCTGCTGTTTTTTCAGTAGCGCCAACTCGGGGCAAGGATAAGACCTGCTATATCATGCGTCATATTCGTTTAAATAAATCCTCTTTACAGGGAGACACACTCATGCACCTCACAAATAAAAAACAGAAAAAGAACAACAACCAAGCACGAACCCGGGCGCGAGCTCCGGACGTCCAGATCATTGGGAAGACGCGCGACTCCTGTGCCAGGACTCAGGCGCTAAGAAATAGTATACTTATTTCATAAATTGTCATATATTTTCAATATAATATCACATATCATATGACCTACTTAAAATATGTTATTATGATAACATGCAAGTTATAATAATATCCAATTAAATATAAATTCGTATACATTAAAAAAAAACCTTACTGATTTTACTGAAATATGCTTGACAAATACCAGTATTGAATCCCAGCAAAAAATGATGCATTTGCTCAAATTGAAAAATACGAATATTTGATAATGTACAGAAGAAAATAATTGTAATGCAACAATTTGAACTCAATTGATCTTCAAATTTTATGTTCAACATTAAATAAAGTAATATATAACGATTTCTTGACAAAATAAACTTACAACAAAGTGCAGAAAAGTAGAAAAAAATTTCGCTTTATTGTTTCAATATAAATATTAGTAAGCTACTACGTCGTTAGTATGTCTGTAATATTGTTCAACAAATTTTAAAAACGCAGAAGATCTACATTCTGGATTATATTTTCAAAAGGCAATTTGAAAGCTGTAGAATTATTAGTGTCAATTTTAAAGAAACACTGATAGTATTTTCCCGATGAAATGTATTTTCAAATACTTTTGGTATCCAAAATTGATTTTCCCAATAATGCAAAAGAAATTTCCACCCAATATAATATTCCATTCAATATTATATATTCGTCATTATTATTCGTCATTATCATTCGTCATATATTATATATTCCCATTGAAATATTCCATTCAATCATAAACAATATTATTACTCATCCCATTTGTTGATCTTGAATGAAATTTCTTTCGTCATTTTTTCCCCATTATTCCTTTCATGGATCAGAAGTTTATTCTTAGCGGTTCTGAGAACAGGGCTCAATGCCTCATTTCTTGAAAACACTCCTGCAATTGCAGTCAGAGATAAATCCTTAGGACGAAGGCAAGAATTTTCTCTTTTTCATTGAGCAGATGTTCCATTTCAGGTATAGTTATATGCGATTAACAACTGGATAAAGTAAAGACGAAGTTATCCTTATTTGCGCTTCGATAGCCTACTGTTATATTTCTCTAATGAAAGAATGCAGTTGAGATTAGTCACTAGAAAATGTATTTCACTGAATTAAAATAAAAAATTATTTATTAGAGATGAACAATTATTTATTAAAGATGAAAAATTATTTCCACTTTTTATTAAAAGAACATGTTATTTCTTATTATCCCGCAGGTAATATTATTCGGGATAACAGTATTATCCAGAAGAAAAATTCAAAATATATATATGGATGGAAGGGTTCAAATTAATAAAGTTTTTAATATCATTATAATCACTTAATGTTTGACTAAAACCCAATAACTTTAAAAAAAAATTCAAACATATTCTTACTTTTTTAAATTTTGCTATAGCCCCATCAAATTCTGTGAGTAACAGAGAAAATTCATCTGGTTTCAAATTTTTTTTTAACAATACATTATTGCTAGTTTATTGAATTGCTAAATTTATGCTTTTTTTTTCTTCAAGAATTAAAATTTCAAAGGTCTGGCAATGACAGCGCCACCTTATAATCTTATTCATTTATTTGGTGCTGCTTAATTTGATTTTGATTTTCTGTTTCTCTCTTTTTTTTATCAATAAATTTAATTTTCAAATGACTTGCGATAGCAGCGCCATCTATCTAATTGTGTTAGTTTTCATTTAGAACTATTTCTTATGATTTTGATTTTCAATCTCTCCCTCATTGATTCACATTGAATCTAATTTTTATGATGACTGAATTAACTTTAATTTTATATGATTTTGTTGAATTATTTATATACAATTAATCTTCATAACAAAATTAATAAGAAATTAATTTATTAATCCCAATTAAATTATTAATAAATTTATTTATTTAATTAATCAAGTAATAACATTCATTTTGTACTAATCGAAGTGTGTTAACTTTATACATTTTTTTTTATCAAAGTGTGTTATGTATTTTTGACTGGATTTTATATCTATAGATTCCATATTTATCTATCATAATAAATGACAGTGATAATGTTTAATATTAAATTATAATTTTCCTTTATTGCTAATAGGAATTGTGAATGTAAAAAAAGAGTTTGTACGCCTGAAAGCTTTTATTTCTTTGCGAATTGTTATGATTCCTTGTTGCAATATTTTTAGTAAGTAAAAACCGTTAATACTGGAAACATAGAATTTATTGGAAAATAAAGGAGAACACAATGATAATGGATCCGTAATGTCGAGAAGATGTATCTGTTTTGAACTTCAAATAACTTACTTACAAAATATTTCCCAAAAGATGCAAATAAAGTAAAATTCCTTTCTATTTGTGTTATTCAGTTTCAAACAAGTTTGCTAATAATTAATAATTTTAATTCCTTTTCCCATGAATTTACTGCTAAAAGGATTCTTATTCACTTGCAGTAAATATTCCATTTACTAAGTATCCCAAACCATGTCTTTTTCTTAAAACTATACCTATTCTGAAACTTTAAAAATCCATTTTGAAGGTGTTTTCTCATTTTGGATAACATAGTAATTTAAAGCATTTTTAATTTTAAAGCAATTTTAAGCATAGTAATTTAAAGCATATTTAAAGCATTTTTTCTCAAGAAACTTTTTCTGAAAAGTTCAACCATATTGCAATTAGGAGCTTTGTTTCACATTAGAAAATTCTCTAACCTATTATGCCTTAAAAGGGAAAAGGCCTTTTAATGTCATTTGCGAATACATCTTAAATATTTATTTTTTAATACAAAAGCTTTTAATATGTACACGAAACGATTTCTACTTCTTCAAATCTTTTAAAAATACTTTATAAACACATATTTCCATTATTGGTCGAAGTTCACAAATCAGATTTCTTTTTGAGATTCATAAGTGGATTTTTATCAGCAAACTAAAGATAAAAAAAAAAGATAGTGAGGAAATTAAATGGTTTCAGATAGTTAAAGGAATATCTATTTGAAGAGAAATTTTAAAAATATAATTATAAATGAAAACAATGTGAACTACAATTTGCGAAAATTATTTTTTATATGTTAGGTAATTATAATTTTGATATAAATAATAATTTTGTATCCCTGCCAGCTAGACAAAAACTATTATTTTTCAAAATTATAAGAAGATTTAATTAATAACAAAGGCTAATTAATAGAAGAACTTAATTTGGTCATAAGAATGCAAAATATAGAATAAATTTTTTGTTTCTTAGTGCATTTGAATATTAAATATTTCATTTGAATCTATGAATGAAAAAAATATGGATCCATGTTAAATTTTTTTCTTAATATTTAGAATATTTCAAATCAATACTCAATGAAAAAATAGAAATTTCATTACAAATATTACGAAGATTTTGAAATAGATTTATTTAATTTTAGTTTAATGCTATGATAAATATTATAAATATTCGCATATTCAGAACAAACATCCTTACCAGAATTTGAACTTAGAATATATATATATAACTAAAATTTTTATTTACTTTGAAATATCTGGTTTTAGAATTTCGAATTTTGAAAACTGACATTAGCAAATTATATTATTATTTTTTTTTCAGAAAATTTTTAATTTTTTTTCTCTCTTAATTATTTTCAAAAGTCTTGAACTTAAAATAATTATTTCATTCCCTTCACTGATTTCTAATTAAGAGTAATCGATAGTTATGAAAAATATTTATACAAAAGGATCTAAGCACAATATTTCTGCTTTAATTTTGATTTTATTTTTTAATTTTTTCTTTTTTTTAAATCTAAAAATTGCAATGTACTGTTTTATGAGAAAACAGTATTACTTTAATGGAAGTTTTTTTGTATTCTAATCAAGATTCTTTTATTATTTAGTCTAAATAATTTTGATGTTAAACAAATATTTATATTTTACTCTTACTTACTTAATACACTTAAGTATATTCAGTTTTCATGAAATGTTTTAAATATTAGTGGTTATCTTTCATTTGTATCACATTTTCTAATATTATTTTGAAGTTATAAATAAATATGTATACATCCAAATACCATTTATACTATAATTTAAAATAACTATATATTTAACTATAATATTAAATATACTATAATATAAATAAAACTATAATTAATTTTATTCAAATACCATATGCCTACTACATTTAAAATTGAGAATATTTCCTCAAACGTATCAGAATTCAGAAATGATGTTATAAGAAACTTTTGTACAAAAATGTTTTTAGTTAAATCTTTATTCAGTATTAGATGAACACTTTGAAAAATTCTGGAAATGTTTAACTCATAATCTGTGCAGAAAAAAAATACATTTTTTAATATAATTAAAGCAATTTGATAAGGCTAGCTGATTAAAATGTTTTCCTTGTTAAATTAATAAATAATAAATAAATTGATAAAGACTGATAAAATTTCATTTTATGCTTTTATAACACGTCATAGATAACATGTAGATTATTTATCTCTATTTTATCTTATAATATAAAAAGTTTAATGAATTGGATTGATCTCATATTTTTAGATATGCCGGAAATTTCGAAACTGTAATTAATTTATCATTGAATTAATTATGCTCAAATGTTAATAAGATTGAAAACTAATTATAAATGTTTATACGATTATAAATCTAGTTTCTGTAATTAATATTTACTTTTAGAAGCATTTAATGTTTCCTTGAAAGCTGGAACAGAATCTTAATAATGAATGAGTGTTTTTGAAATATTTTTAATTAATATGAAATTATAAAAACATAGACATATCAAATTCTTGGAATTTTATTAAAATTACGCAATAATATTAAAATTAATTTTATAAACTTTCTCTTTGTGTTTATTCAAATTTCAATTTAATTAATATTTTTCTCTTTTTGTATTTGATTAGTTCATATTTGGAAAACGATGGGTAAAAATTTACGATTTTTCTGAAGAAATTTTGCTTTTAATCACATTTTGTTTTTAATATTTATTTCTCCTGTGTGCGTGAAATAATAAGACTAATTAATAAGAGGATTGCTTCTCCAGACTTTTTACCTTGATTTTTTGTAAAATAAAAAGTTTAATTATTCATTAGATAATTTGAAAAAAAAATATTTTCAAAAAAGCACTTTTTTATTTCTTAAGAATTTGTTTATTTAAATAAAGAAAATGAAAATTTTCAATGTCTATATTTTTAATAAATTTCTTAAAACATCACATAATTTTGTCTATTTTATCTGATAGTAGGCTACTTAATATTTTAAAGTTTTAATTCTCCAGAATTTTAATAGAAAAGTTACTTTTTTTCAAACATTATGGATTTAATTTTAATGGATAAACTCACAACGTCCATAATACCTAATACATAGGGTTTTTATAATTGCATTTCCACTTTGAAATGGTAATAAAGGGAAAAATACAGAATCAAATGCTCTCTGAAAGCAAGTCAAATCGAATTACTACTTTCTCAAAACTAGCTCTTAATATATCCTGAGAAATGTTAGTACATGTCAGAGTATCACATCTTTTCAGAAGCGCTTTAACTAATATTAAACTTATGTTTTCATGCCATTATATTGTTTAGCCAAATTGTATATAGAGCTATTTGTCCCTTTGTGATGAGTGTTTGAAATTTTTTAACTGAAAAGAAATTTCCACGACCTATAAGCTATTATCATTTTGTCCATTGTTTCTTAAGAGAAATAAAAGTTTCTAAAGAGTCATAAAAGTATGAGCATTTCAAAGTGGAAATTTAATTATAGCCAGCCCGTATTTTAAAAATAAAATTTTTAAGGAATACAAAAACTAAAAAAATCAATCATTTTTTCCTATTAAAATGTTATGTGAACATTTAGATGCAACAAACATAAGAAATACTTACTAGTTTCATAAATATATCGAACTGCTTGCAAATAAATTACTTATGTGCTTATTTGTGAGCAGATCGAACATAGTTATGTACTTTTTCAACTTTTATTTTATTTTGTCATTTTTGTCCCTTATCAGGTTTAGCAGTCGCTTCTTAAACACATATCAATATAAATTCATTTAAAACTATTAGTTTTCAGCATTTGAAATGGAGATTAACTTCATTTAAAATCCATAATTCTTTTTTAGACGATAATACTTACAAAAATAGATGATAATAAGGTAAAATTGACCCGGAAAGAACAGATATAATATTTTGAAATAGAGTTTCTTTGATTTCTAAAATAAATAGCAATATCAATTATAAAAAAATTAAAACAGATTAAGAATGTGATTAGCATTTCAATTTTATGGAAACTTTACTATCTGTGTCTCATATTGTGCCGAATTTTGTGCTGGATTCTGACATTTGAAAAAAAAAAATAGCTTCCTTCAATGCCCTGACAAAAGCATTTGTTTAAAAGGTATTCTGCATTTATTATTCCTTTTTCCATTAACTATTAGTTTTCTCAGTGGGCATCATTAAAATTTTGTTTATTTATTTATTGGAGTCTATGTTTTATTCATAAATTTTTATGCAAGTTTCAATAATTTTTGACTGAGATGTTTTGCATAATAAAAGAAATTTACTTTACCTCCTTTTCAGTGAATAATTAGAATTCCATTTAAGTTTATTCATTATTTATTCAGAAGTTTTTAAATTTAGTTGTTCTAAAAAAATACATAATTTTTCAGATTTCTAAATATGTATTATGAATTTGTCTTAATGCTTAATAGTGCATCTAATTAGAGTTTTTATACAATATAAAATGAATGCAATAATAAATTTTAGAAAATAAATAAAAAATTAAGGTAAACTAAATTAATTGTTTTTTACTTTAAAATCCAACTCTTTTGATGTTATAATCTCCATAAACATTTTAAGTGCATTTCATCAAAAAGAGACGCTTGAATCTTTTGTATTGCTTTCTAATAAATTAATTTGCAGCCATTTAAAAACTCTCATTAATTATGCTTGTTTTGCTTACCCAAAGAATACAAAGATTATCTGTTTTAATTATAAAGTTTGCAAAAATAAATCTTCCATTCAACAGAATAGAATGCAACATTAAATGAAATTCTTCAGGCATTTAATCACTGAAGCGCGCACCAGTATCTAAATAATTACCAAAAGTACCATTTGCAAAGTCCATTGGGCTTTAATTTCAGATAATGCGTATAAAACTGATTTATTACACTTATTTCCTATTTGTATAATGGGTTTCATTGAAAGCTATCACTCTTCCATACATTGATTCAAAACACTAAATAAGGCTGTTAAATTACTGTTTTTAATTTTTGTTATGTCTTAATTGATTTATGTAGGATTTTAAAAATATAAAAAAAAGTCTTAAAATAGATTTAAAGAGAAATTTATTGTTAGCGTTCTGTTTTTAAAACTTTTACAGTTTCTAAATACAATGTTAAAAAAACTGTAAAGATAAGTAGTTTAAATAAGTTGTTTCGATAAAGATGATAACCCAATAGAATCTATCAACATAATTATTCCTACACTGGCTCAACTTACCAGAAATATTAATTATACATTAAAATTACAGCGTATGTATCAAATGATTTTCATTTATTCTAACAAATTATATATCGTATTGTTTCATACCGAAAAGCAGTGACGCTTTATTAGTATAATTTTCCAAATTAGAATGATAGCAATTTTAAAAACGAAGACTTAATTCATCAAATTGAATCAGTGTTAATTCATTATAACTGGTTAAATTGATTTGACATTTTTATGAATAAAATGCTATAGTTATAAGTCAATTTTTAAGTTATATTTAAATAAAAAAGAAAGGTATTCAAAAGCTATTTTCCTGTCATGGAATGGTAATAATTTAATGCTTATACGTCTTTACAAAGATAATTTGTAGTCATTGCTTTAATTTTTTTAAATTCTATATTATTATTAATATTCCTGACAGTTTCTTATAGGCTAGGTTAAGTTCTCCCTGTTTTTATTATTAATTTTTCAAGCATTTTGTTGAAGTTTCAAAAATGGGTACAAGAAAAAAAAAGTTTGTGAAATGGTTCATTAATGCTATCCTGGAATTAAATTCTGGAAATTTAAACTTGTTTTATTCAAATGGCAGAAGATTTTTCAAGCTTTTGTCCCAAAGTAATTTTTTTGTTTCCTGTGTGATTCACCTGCTATAGAACGCAACATTTTTTTTCCTTTTATAAATGCTTTTTTAGGTAATTTCTGCATTGTTTTATGATTTCAAAGGTGTCCTATAATATTATTGACGATAATAATAATATTTCAGAAAAATATTATTTATATTGAAGAAAAATGTTTGGTCAGTTTTTCGAATTTGGAAATCCAAAATTAGATAAAATCATGAGATGTATTTTCAAAATTCATGTTTTAGATGTGGAAAGGAGATACTAGTTGATGAATTTCTCATATCACCTAACTACCCTTTGCTATCATTTTTAATATATATTTATTTTAATTGACATGTTCCTATTCGTACCATAGTATATAAGATTCGAGTTTTGAAAATAAATAATAATTGAAACAACAATAGGTTTTTATTTCAAAAATAATATTTCATCAATTAATCTATCGTTGGTATCGCATGAAATGAAATATTAATTTAAAAGTGGCAAGTAGTATGAATTTTCAAAAGTTTTTGCCTTTACCTTGATTGGATTTTATGATATTGAAGTTCTTCTTAATATTAATATTTAAACAAATAATATTAAGGGCATTATTACCATTATGGTATTATAAATAACAATTTCAGGTAGAAGCTAAATATACATTTCCAGGTAGAAGCTGAATAAGCGAAACAGTATTTCACATATAAGCAGTATGGCATATGTGACAATTTCAAACTCTAGGTAAAGCATTTTTTGACTATGTACTCATTCTGTCTGTCAATTTTCTAAATAACACGAAATACGCGATCAAAGTATTTTAAAAAATAATATTTACCCGAATTTATCGTGCTACATTTTTCTGGGTGAGAATCGAATGCAATTTTTAATTTGTATGCTTCTTTTCCGGTTAACAAATTCATGTTTTGATGAAAATTCTGGCTTTTAATAGCATATTAATAATATGTTTTAAAAGTAAATTAACAAATTTATATTTATATTCAAAATTGCCTTTTTATACATTGACATATCTTAAAAACTCAATCACAGAAATCCATTGAAAAATTTCAAATGGAATCGAACATAACTATTCAATTATATGAATTATTTATGATTGTTTCGATTCATTAATTATATTTAAATTTTTCCTTGTATTTTCCTTTTCTAATTTTATTATTCGAGATAATAAAAGTGTTTGAATCGAAGCTTAGTTTTTACTATATATCAGAGAGGCAAGGATTGTGCTTTGAATTAAATATAAATATTACACAAGAATACAAAAGATATTCAATATTTTCCATGTGAAAAATTAATAAAATGCGTAATTGAATATAATGTATGCTACACAATTTTGTAAAAACAAATTTACTTTCAAATGACCCAAAAGAAGTAACTGAATGAACTTGCAAGAAAATAAAAGGAGTCTTTCGTTAAAATTTTGCAAAAGCGAATAAGTGAGCTATCCAGAACGCTTCCTATTTATGCAAAAATGTTTATTATTTATATTGATTAATGAAAGACACATTATTAATTCATGATGCTGAATATGAACATAAAATGAAAATTGATGTTCTCAAGCTCAAAGAATTAGAGTTTAAACAAATTTACTATGAATTTAAAATTTTTTAGATTATAATAAAAGGATGAATGTACAATATTTTTTATATTTTCAAAAAATTTTAAATTTTTTTTAAAAATATTATAATCTTAGTAAAGTGAGAATTGAATAAATATTTTTTTAAATTTATGAAATTTCATTTGCGATTGTTTATTAAGATTATTTTTAAAGTTAATAAGAATGAAAGATTCTTTTATAATGACTTTTTCTTTTATTTAATTGATTTTTACTCCTCAAACTCTAAACAAGCCTTGATAAATTAAAATTAGTTTTCTGAAGACAATAACCAAGCAAAAAAAGTAAACTTTTAAGTAATATTTGAAATTTAAAAAAGGAATACGTTATTATTTCCTTTATTCACTTGAATGTGGGATCAGGAAACAATTACTTATTTTGTGTGAGGAACAAAAAGGAAAAAGAAAGTCGAATGTAATTAATGTAACTCTTTGAAAGTTGAATAATAATTATTTTTCAATTTTAAAAAGCATGAACTGAAAATTTCTAATAGAATAAAATTTGTCAATACGAATTTTGTTCTAAGAAAAGCAATAAAAAGGAATCGTTTAAATTTTATTTATAATGTAAAAAATGCAAAAAAACCCTAAATTTCATTATTTTAAGTAAGAATTATGGATAGAAATGAGATAAAAGGTTTTTAACGATTAAAAGAGGCTTTCTTAGGGTGTTTCCTAAATTCAATTATATGTTTGGTCTTTGTCAATACTAGTCGCTTATAGCGACCAGTTGTTCGACATTCAACTATATTGTAATTTCAAAAATCACAGAGTCATTCTTTCTAGAATGCAAACTATACCGATTTAACCAATTTGTTTTGTCATATTGAGTAAATAAAGTTGATGGTTGCATTATTTCTTATTAAATCAATAAGATAATTTTACAACCATCTCCGCTTTTTAAAATATTTCAAAAAGTTTCTTTCATTGCTCGTTGTCTGTTTGAAAAAATCTTGAGAAATCCTTGGCCAGACATTATTTCACTAAATAAAATATCAATGAAATATTCTGCCAATATTTTTATCTTGTGAAAGTTAATATATTTTCAAGGGATTTCTGTTTTATCCAAGTAGGTTCGATAAACTGAAGACCAATCATGCTTGGGAACTAAACAATGGGGATTCTGTGTTAGGCTGATCACCAAAATGAGACACATGCCTTGCACCCCAGAGCTCTAAATCATCAGGGCCGGCCCCGGCTATGCACCCTGGCCCCGTGACTGAAAGCCTCACTTTAATTAAGAAGTAAAATAGTGTTCGGAACAATAATATTGTTAAACATGGAATAATGTTACAAGCTTGTTTCTATATAGCTTCTGAGCATCGACTACTGCCTTTATTAAAAATCGAAGTGATATTTATAAAAAGGCTGGAAAAATACATTCATGAATAAAGAAATCCCCTTCAGATACGTTAAGACAGAGCGGCGTTACCAGCAGCCAGAAGTCGAGGCTGTGTTCTAATGAACTTGCAAATCCTCAGCTATATACTTTTGTCTATATCTAATTAAATATTTTTTACATGTGCATCAGTGTATGTTCTTTTTATTTAGTTGTTCCAACAAAAAGTAAAATCATGATAAATTAAGCTATCAACTCCTATCAATACACACTTTAGTAAAAATTACTGTGACGACTAAATTTATGTTCAACTGTAAATAAAACAAATTGAAATTAATACACTTAAGGAAACCTCATGATTTCAATTATTATTTCATAGAATTAGGGAAGCGATTATATTTTCAGCGTGTAATAATCTCCCACTTAGTTGAACCCACGAAATAATAGGAACGCCTAATAATGGAATTTTTTAAGATCATACAAACAGAATTACAAATTACACGACTAAATTATCAATGATTTAGTTCATACATTAGAAGATCAAATTATTCTTACATTAGGAAATAAAATTGTTAAGAAAATTAAAGATAATGTGAACGCTGCTAAGTAGTACAATATCTAAGTGGATTCTATTTCTAACATTTCCCATAAAAACAAACTTTAGTCTTTATTAAGTATATAGAGAAAATATTTATTATAAATGTCATTTAAAGTCTTTATTGTAACTGGTGTGACTGGAGAAGTGTCAGCAAAAGATCTAATCTAAAATATTAAGTGATCTTTATTTAGATATTATGGATTGTAGTGGACAGGCGTACAACAGTGGTAGAAACAGAAAGGAAAAAATAAAATTGTAAAATCTAGAAAAATTTCTCTATTCCTCTCATGCAATCTATGTGCATGCCTATCATATTCTTTTAATTTGTTGATTTGTGATATCCATTCCAGCAGTTTATATTAAATTTTTTGTTAACAATAATAACAGTTAATTTTGGTAACAATTTAATAACAATATGGCAACGGTTCTGGAGCTAAAAGCCTGTTAGATTCAATAAATAATGACATTATTTTATGCTTAATAGAATGGGTTACAATATTGTCAAAAATTACCTATTAATAAACCATTTCAAATAAAAAAAAGTGCTTTTCGACAGAGTTTTTAATTTATTCAATAAAACTAAAGATGAAATCAAAAATTTAAGTTATATTTATACAAAACAGTAATGGTAGCAGGTAATTTGATCTTTTAGAACATTTTCTTGAAAAACGAATTCGAAAAAAAAAAAATTGCCTTTCAAACCAGCAGATGATCAAATTGTAGAAAACATGGTTGAGGAATTCAGATATTATTTTTTAATTCTGTGAGAGGTACTGGTATAATACAGACAGAAGACATATTTAAAAATATTTGATATTAATCACTGACACAAAAACTTTTGAAAAAAAAAAAGAATTAGAAAATTGTTTCAAAAACTTTTTACCTTTTTATAATAACAATGTAAATAAAAACTTAATCGAAATGATTACTCTGCAGCTGGATTTGATTTTGAACGAGGGATGTAAGTAACGCTCAACACATATTGTAATTTATACTAATTAATAATTATAATGATTTATATTTAAAGGTATTAACTGCGTTAAAATTTTTCTTTACATTGCCAGTTTCTATAATTAAGTTCTGAACCTTCTTTCGAAAAATCAAAATTAATAAAGGGTTATATTCAGTCAAGCATAACAGGCGTAATGCTTAAAAGATCTTGCTATACTATGTATCAAAAAAGAAATTGGAAACTGAAAATTTCCTGGAGTAATGAATAGCAAAAACAAAATCACGTATTAAATAAATTAGCAGATGTTCGAGTTTTGGTGTTTTTTAATCAGCTGAAAAATTTAGGGCCCCAAATAGTTTCTTGTACCTAGGCCCTTTCATATAGAAGGCCAGATTTGTTGGTCATGAAAGCAGATATGGGCACTGTAAGCCTTGGTTTACATGGGTTATCGTGTCACTAAGTTAATTTTTTTTAGTTTTATCTAACTAATCTAAAAGTTTTACTAATATTATGCAGTAATAATTTAGAATAGTACATTTATTTTATTTTGAGAAGACATATTTCATCAAAATTCTACATAACTATATTAATATGAATTCGATGAAGCTAGCCAGGCGTCATCAAGTGATTTAATCATCTCACCAATATGGATTAAATAGCATTATAATTATCACATTAAAAGTATAAAATAATAGTTACAACAATAAATATAAAAGTTGGTGAATAATGTTTGAAAATACTAATTGGTTAGCTATGTTCAAAAATTGAAATCTCCCTGTGGGTGGTGAAAATTTACATCATTTTAGCTGTTGCTATTGAAAGTTTTATTTAGTAAAATCTTTTGAAATAGAAAAGATCTTAATAGACGACGCATAAGACACAATTATAATTTATTTCAGTAATTGCATAACATATTCTTAAGAGTTTGTTGATAAGCCTCAAAATAAATTTTACTATTTATGTCGTTGATTGCTTTATTACTTCCACAATAGATATCCCTTATTCTATATCGCAATATTCATTTGAATGTAATTAACCTTTAATTAACAGATTAAAAGGTAATTAAAGGATTAATTAAATTCAAATGAATATTGTGAATATGTTTTATGTTTCTTGCAAATTTGTATAACTTCTTTCAATTCTTCATAACTATTATTCTTATCAAAAATAAGCCACATATTGATAAAGGAAAGTGAAATAGAAATACAAGTACAGCGCAGTTATTCTAACTAAAAAATCTCGTTTTCAATTTATTCTGATTGTCAACAACTTCAAAATAATATTTTTAAATTAAAAAAAGATATTTGTCTTTTTGTCATATAATCAAATACGCACAAAATATTCCATAAAAATAAATAACATGTAATTTCATCTAGAATGAGCCAATGATAATTGCATTTAAGTTAATATAACAAGTTTATTGAAGAAACCAATTTTTCAGATTTTCTTAAAATTAATCTTTGGTTTTAAATTACATTCATCAGCTTCAAAGTCTTAATTTCATTTTTGATGGAAGTGGAATCAGAATCAGAATTGGAATTAGTTTGTTGTTCATGTTGTTTTGAACTTGATTACAACTCATATTTTGAGAAGATGTTTTCTTTGAAACTTGTTCATCGAATTTATTTAATTAAAAGTTGTAACCGATACTAATCGGAATTTCAGTACTCTCATTATAATATTTTTAAACGAAAACTTTTAGATTTATATATTATCATACACAAAACACTTTTCTTATATCACACAATTTGATATTCTGCCTATTAGCCTCGAATAATTATAATCGTATAAAAAAGTAGCATATATTAGTTTTTCTATCAATTCTTTCAGGCATTGTAATATAATTTAACTAATAATTACTTAATCAATTTTAAAAAATAAAAAAACACGAAACAGTAATTAAGAAAAAAACATAATGATGTAACAGATCAGAGATTTACTGCAGGACTTCAAAGTATTCAACATTACTTTTAAAAGGAAGTAAAAGAATTATGAAGTAAATATTACATAAAAAGAAATTACTTTTCATTGAAATGGAAAAATATTGAATTCCAGAGTCATATTAAAATATTCTTTGAAAATAATTTTAAATAATACACAATGAATTTCATTCCAGAAAAAAAAGGAAATGGCAGAAAGCTTTCAAATTAATTGAAAATTAATTAACTTTTCTAATTTGAAAAGTGGTCTACTTTAAAATTACTTTTCGGTATTCGTACTTTTGTCTTCCAGAATAAGAATTTAATTAAAGTTGGTAGTGCCATTTAGGGACAAAAGTAGTATATACATACAAGTATGGATATATATATATATATATATATATACATACATACAGAAGTAGAATATAGCTGTATACATATGACAGAGTGTATGTTATACAGAAATGAAACATATATATGTAAATAAAACAGAATATACAGGGTATATTCTGTTTTATTTATATATGTATGTCAAGTTTGTCTCAAATATTTAAATAATTCACTTAAAATTTGTCCCAATACGACCCTATATTGGGACAAACTTTAAGAGGAGCTGGAAGACATCACAAGGATTCAGATTGGTATAGCAACCCATGCTCATTCGGCGCTAGGTGTCCTTGTACAAAGTAGCATATAAGGAAGCAGATATTGCAATCCCTTGCAACCTCACCATCTGAATAGACAATCATAAAGAGTCCTGATTCTCGCCATCTCACACTCTCAACCTGTCTACAAATAGTACATATACCCGAAGTACCTTCCTCCATCTCCATTTTCTCTCAACCTTCGGTGCACAGGCTGAGCACACTGTTATCGAACGTTACGCAGAGTTTCACCACAAATACTGACCGTAATGTACACTGTAACCTTTCATGATCGGGAATAATCCCCTGCCGGAGCTAGGCGCCCAGTTAACATTACTCATTTCTCAATCATTTGAGCAGCGATCAAACGCAGAGGAACATGGAGCTGGTAAATGTGTGTCTGATTTATGGATTGGCAGAAGGAAGTGAGAGAATGGTTGAAGGATTGTATCGGGAAAGTTAACCACAGCTACATGCACCGGACCACCTCAATAATTTGCATCACAATTTGTGTGAATTTGGGCCATTACGACGTAATAGACATAGTGAGGGCAGGCCACGAGTGACCTTAACTCTCATGGTGGAAGAGAATGTGTGGGATACCGTTCGAACAAATAAGAGTGTCAGCGTACGAACCCTCACTAATGCCTTGGAAGAATTCGGGATAGTGTTCATCGTGGTTAGAAACGTGAAGGCATACACCCATACTATCTGTAAAGCTTACAGTTACTGCTCCCCGCAGGTGATTATCCTCGTGAACGTTTTGCATAGTGGTATCTCGATCAATATTATCAAGATGCGAATTTCCCATCCTACGGTTTATTGACATATGAAGTGTACTTAACGCGAGATGGGATGTTCAACTACCATTTATGGGCTGGCAGGAATCTCCATGTCATAAGAACCGCATGCTGCCCAACATCGGTTTTCAGAAAATTTTTGGGCTGTTGTGGGTGTGGAGGTCTTAGTTGGACCTAAATTGTTGCCATCACCACTAACATCTGCACAATATTCTCATCTTTTTGAAAGATTTTCTATCATCATTTCTTGACCCTGTGCAACAACATATCAAACACCACATGTGGTTTAAACATGGTGGGGCGCCTCCCCATTATGGCTGATGTGTTCATGAACGTTTGAATCAGGTGTTTGATCGCCTTTGAATTGGTCGTGGTAGACCGATATCCTGGCCCCCATGCTCTCCTGAATTTAACAGCATTGATTTCTTTCTTTGAGATGCATTGAAAAGTGGTATAAACTCAACACATGTGGATTGAGAAATGAATCTGCTTGCAAGAATAGTCTGTGCTGTTGAGGATATCCAACAAAATTCAGGTGTTTTTGACAGAGTTCGTCAGTCTATGGTTCGATAGTGTAACACATGCATTTCTAACAATGTTGGAAACTTTGAACGTCTTTTGTGAAATTTCAAATATTATGTACCACAGCACATGTAATATTTTGGAGCTATAAACATTTTAGATGATTTCCGTCTTGTGTCTCTTCATTTCTCGTATCTGTCATACTACTTACCCATGGCATTTCCGATCCCGGGTTGCTATACAAATAAAAATCCTTGTTATGTATCCTACCTCCCTTTAAAGTTTTTCCAATATTTATGGGATACCCTGTATATATTATACTGAAGTAGAACAACTTTAGAATAAATATTAGAAAAATTGAAATAATTACAGCCACTGAATCAAATTAATAAAGAATCCGGTCTTCTTGACGAAAGTCAGACCCTTCACAGAAAAAATCTTTGGTTTCAATCCCCATCTGAGGGTGACCCTTGAGAAAGTCCTCAGACTGGATTCTTTATTAATTTGATTCCTTGACTGTAATTGTTTCAATTTTACTAATATTTATTCTAAAGTTGTTCAGTTCATTTGTGTTTTAGTAGCAGAAGCATTAGCGCTCACTAAATACAACGTATATTTATTCTAAATGTTCAACAATTTTCTCAGATTAAATTCTTACATTTCTTTGTTTTATGGATTGATATTATACTGAAGTAGAATATATATTTTTGAGCCATAATGACTTTCATTTATATCAAGAGGAATCATTTGATTTGAATTTGTAAATAAGATTACTTCATGATAAAATCTTTCTCTGAATCATTGTACATTTTACTGGTTTAATTTTATTTATTAAAATATTTGAGAAATTAAATTTTTTCAACTTCATGAACAATCGGTGTGAAATAAACAAGCATTCATTTTCCGTCCTTTCTTCTGTTATTTGAAATAAGCTGAAATGCCGTTTGATTTCTGCATTATTCATACATTTGCTCTAGCCTTTCCGTACTGTTTAGTTATAAATTCAGCTATATTCCTTCAAACCATTGTTTAATATCTGAGGTTTATATTTTAAATGTATTATCTATTGCGTTTAGGTTATTATTCTAAATACATTATCTGTAGCGAAAATTGTTTATGTAATTTGCCGAATAAATGATAATATAGGTAAAATTTTATAGGTATAAAAAATTGGTAAAAAAATTTATTTTGCAAAATGATATTTAATCAGCTAAAATGCTGGACTTTTGAAAGACGGTAATTAAATTCATAGTAAAGTATAATTTTCAAAATATAATAACAATAGACAGTTGATAAACTTTTTACAATTGAATTTCAATATTTATTAAGCTCAATTACATTCAGTTTTGGAAGATGAGACATACTGAATCCATTAAGCTTTCTTTAGCAGCAGTCGTGATATTGATAATGTGGCGATCTAAAAAGTATTAAACTTTAAAATATCTGATTATATTTATTAATAAATATTTGTCATTTATCCCTTTAAAATTTGTGAAATAAATTTCTGATGATTGCATAATTAGAATTTTTGAGAAATGAATAAAAAATACTATTAATTATTGCCAAAACTTTTTAAAAAATTATCCCAATTTATAATATTTGTCTAAAATTTCATCAGTTTCATTTTCAGCGAGAAACATTTGCATTTGTAAAAAATTCTGTTTCTACCGAAGCTTATTTCTTCTGAACAAAATAAATATCTCTTAAAACCTTTTATTTAAGGGCATCATTGTAATCCTTAAAAATATATATATAAAAAAATACTACACTAACTACAGCTTAAAGATTTCATCTTAAGGTGTATAATCTTTCAACATTTACAAAGGTAATGCAAAAGCTTTAATTTGAAATTCTTTAATCAAACATAAGTCTCGCATCGCAACTTCAGATGAATAAAACTTTCTCTTATTATTCTAAGGTACTAGAACAAAAAAAAAGTTATGCACCCTTCCTCACATTTATCGTACATTACGTTGTTACAAACAAGCCAAAAATGAAATCTTTCTCGCCAGATAATATCAAGAATAAAACGTTAGAAGAAAAAGGTAATTTACATAGGAATGTTTCTCCATTCCATGGTATCTCCTTGTGATTCTGACTATCCTACATGGCAGAAGGAAATAAAATGATTTCTGTAAATATGCTTTTCTTTTCCGGCAATGTCTTTTTTGGGGGCAAACGTTAGAATTAGTCTTTAATGCTTTGTGGAATTGTTTATGGAAAAAATGCATAAATTTCAGCAAATTTCCTGTGGGAGAATCAGAGAGGAAAGGTGGAAGATTGATGAGAAAAAGCAGTGAAGAGAATTATCTTTTAACGACATCGTTGGGAAGAAATGGATTCTTGTTGTGACAAGAAAAGAATTAAATTTTTTGTCCTTTCTTCTGTTATTTGAAATAATCTGAAGTGCCGGTTGATTTCAGCGTTATTCATGCATTTTCTCAATTCATTCCGTGTTGTTTAGTTACAAATACAGCTATATTCCTTCAAATAAATTTTTAATGTTTGAGGTTTATATTTTTATGCATTTTCAAATAAATAAGGGATATTTTCCTGATCCGTTCATAGCTACAAATTATACATTAAAAATGACAGAAAAATTATTAAAAAATGAAATGAAGAAATTATTAAAGAATTCAGATAGCTTTTCGCTTTTATCAATATGACAATGTGATTAATTATAATTGTAAGAACTCAGATCTAAATTCTCTAGAATAAAACTATTAATTAAATATTACATTCTTACCATGCACCAGTTTATGCAATATATAATTGAATATGTATTGATCTTAAAAGAGCCATAACAGGAAATCAATATATTCGTTTGGAAGCTAAGCCTCTTTATTATTTATTAATGTTGGATTTAAATACTTTTGAAAAACTGTTTCACCATTTATTTTAATTATTTTTATGTATTCTACCTTATTTTCACTAACTTATGCTGTTAAACAATTCATTAAACTGATAGAAATTAAGATAAATGAAACGCAAGTTTCTTTAAAATTTTTATAACTTTATTTAAAATTCCAGAAGACCCAAAAAAAAAGAAAAAGAAAAAAAGAGAGAGAATAACAGAAATGTTGCCATTTAAAAAACAAGCAAATCAATAATTGTTACAATCAGTATTTTCAACATTGCAGAGGAGCTTCAAAATATTGACATAGTTAACTTAACCTTATGATTGTAATTAGTTTGGAAAACTAACGTCCTAACCTTCTTTGGTGAATAATCAGGAATATAATAACTCTTAACTGGCAAATTCTCCCTAGGTTGTCATAGACATATTGATTAATGTTTCGGTTGTATAGCTCTATAAGACTTTCTTTTACAGCCATAAAAGCCTTGCGGACTTTATTTGAGAAAAAATTCTTGGAGAATCATATTTAATTGGGATATAGCATTTTGCTTTTTTTGATTGGAACCAGAACTTTTTACAGATTTACCAGAACTTTTATTGGTTTGAAAACCAAAAAATATTAGTAAGTTATTCTAAAAACACCAGAAAAAATCCTTGATTACAAAAAAAGTTGTTTAATAACTTGAATATAAATATAAAATTTATATGCACTGAAATAAAAATATGAATGCTTCTATTTATGCACATTCATTCTTTATATACTGCTATTTTTAATTTTATGAATTCATACTTCTCTGAATTTAGTTTTCAAAAAGTTAAAGAGATGGAGGGCATATTGTATATTAAAATATTTTCAATAAAAATAATTTTTACAGCAGGAATATTAGATACTAGAGTATTTTCTTCCTGAGCAGCATCAAAAATATCAAGCGTTACTTAAGAAAACATAATTTTGGCATGCATTGAAATTCATTGGAATATAACTAATACTATAATTTTTTTGAGTCACAGACTTGCATTTATATGTCATTACCTCCAATATAAAACAAATGTAGTAGTGCAGATAATTTTAAAAAGTTGCGAGTTCTGAATAAGAAGAGAAAATATAAAAAAATATTTGATATTTTAAAAACTCTTTATTTCTCTATAACTTAGGATGAAGAATTTGTATTTTTAGAGATATACTGTTGTAAATTAAGCATAGTTTATATTATTTATTACATAAATTCAATTATTTTTTAAAATTTAAAAATTAATTCGGAATATAATTAATAGAAAGAGTCTCAATGTAATTAAAATATTATGTATAATGCTAATTTTCACAAAATCAATTAATTTAGTTTTGAAAGGTATGTGTGTGTGTTTTGATATTGACTTTTAATTATATGGGAGCTGAAAATTAATTATTTATCATGAATTACATGTGGATGAATATAAACAGCCAAAAAATTGATCTCTGTATATAATAAAAGAAAGTGATATCTAATACTATAGCTTTAAACTTTGCCCTTAAACAAGAAATGCTTGTCTTAATAACAATCTACAAAATAAAATAAAGTATATAACTTCACTTTTAAACAAATTTTAACAGAAAAAATGTATTTGAAAAAAGTTAAAATGTATTATATTATTAAATGAGCTAACAATGCAAAAATAGGACTAAATATCATTTAACTAATTACCACATTCAAATATTTTTTCAATAATCTCTTAAAAATTTATTCAAATATATTAAATACTTCTGGTATTTTATAAAAATTAATCAAGCATACTTGCAAATTATTAAATCAATTGTCGTGGCTTTAAACGTTAGAAAAATATTGCATATAATATCCAGTTAAAAATATTCGTTATTTTTATATGTCTAGAAAACATGCAACTTCCTGCCTTCAAAAATCCGTTTACTTTAAAAAGTTGAGGAACAAGAAAATGACAGGGATCCCCACTAAGTATTCTTATCATAAGATTATAAAATTCCACCGCAAAAGTATTTTGGAAACTTTTCTTGAATACTTGAATTTCACCTCTGGAAATCCGTTTCATGAGAAGTTGATGCAGTTTTCAACTACGTCCTTTATAAAACTTTTTAAAAAAATTCGAAAACAATTTTTTAGGAATGAATTTCTATTGCATCATGGATTTTCTATGTTGTTGAGTTCCTTGCTTTAAAAAAATAATTATTACTATTTTGGCATTCAGATATTTTTTTAACATGAACTACTTTCTTTTTGAGATGAATAATTTTTTGCATTTTTTTTATATTGTTAAAAATATTATTGATGAACTGTTTGAAGTTTTTATTAGATTTATGCTTAAAATGCTAAGTAAAATATCAGTATCTAAATTTAATTATTGGAATTTAGAAAATAAGAGACATGTCTATTATGAAATCAATTTTATAAGAAAATGATTAAATATTTCATTGCTCTTTTTCCTAATTCAAGATATAATAATTGAATCTTGAATCAATTATAATAATACAGTCACAAGTAGCATATTTTTTCAATTATTATAATTCGTTTCTAAGCGTTCCATTTTTTCATAATATTCCAAGTTTATGTAATTGTTGTAATACGATTATGGACATTCTATTTAAATTATAATTAATCATTTGTATAGAAATGTAAAAAATATATATTCCAAATTCTAGAATAATGTTATATTTCCTCTTTGTATTTTGTACTTTGGTGTGCATATTGTGCCCACTGCATAAACCTAATCTTGCGTTCAATGTTTTTCGCTATAGCAAAGAAAAACAACTAAAAAGAACTTATGAAGCTAGCTAATTACTGAATATCTTTAAAAGCTTTAACACATTTGTTCCCTAAATTCTACGAATCAAACTTTAGTAGTTTTAAAAAATCATTTACATTTAAACGGAATTTCATTTACTCAGGTAAATTTATTCATAGTATATATTTATAAAATTCAAAATTATTCTAATTAAAATGGAATCTAGCTTTCTTCAGGGCATCATGAGAAACGTTACGTTTGGTAATAGGCATCCTTGTCTACAAAGTTTCGATTTATTAATATGAGGAATTTTATAAGAATTCGCTTGATTCATCAAAATTAATTTTATAAAGGTTAAAAGATATTAATAAGCGAATATTTGCCTAATTCAA
>JAPMOQ010015914.1:5248601-5277601 GCA_026543055.1 Argiope trifasciata
TGCTTGGTAGTTGAGATGAAATAAATCAGCATTTATAATACTTTCAGTTACAATATTTTCTACTTTACTGTGGAAATAATATTTTGTAGCGTATTTTAAATATAAAGATTCTTAATAATAATTTGCAAAAGAATTTTAAATATGCATTCAAAAGGATTATTATTTACAAATTTTGATGCATTTTTGGATTTCAATTTTTTGGTTTCTAATATTTCGTTAGACTTATTTTTCAAATTTCTTCTAGTTAGTTCTTTATTATTAAAATATATTATCTTTAAGGATTTATTTTAAAATATTTAAGTTTAATTTGTGTATTAAATGTAAACCATTTTATAAAAAATCGTAACTTAGTATAACTTTGCATAAAGACAAAGTATGAAAGCACCTATTTAAGTCTGAGTGTTTATCTTTCTATATGTCAATGTAATAACAGTAAATTAAACAAATTATAATGTCTACGATCGAATTGATCTGTGATCTTAAGATATATTTATTACTTAAAATGGCATATACTATAAATTTGAAACGTTCTTAGTTGGCATGTTCATGCCAATCAGTATAGTCCAAATTTAATACCTACGAAACTAATTCAATGGTCAAGTGTTTTAAGGAAAGCATCAAGGCATATGAATTATAAAGAAATGAATTTAATTTACTAAAAATAACAAAACCATTTTAACACCTATGATAAAGAATAAAGAAATATTTGAAAATAATAATAATAATAAAACCCTTGATAAAATGCGATGAAAATACTTATTCCCCGAAATTCTGATTTAATATTACAGTATATGCTTCTAAGAAAATTACTTTTTATCATCAAAAGCTGCTTGGGAAGTTCTCCTACGTAAGTAAGAGATGTAAAAAAAAAATAACAAATCTGCCAGTTTTCTGAAAAATTTGTGAAGCACGTGGGTGCAAGAAGGAATCTAGCTTATAAATATTATATATTTCTTATAGAATCTGTAAGTTTGTCCATAAATATCTAATATTTCCACTTCATGGAAACGTTATATTTAGACTTCCATGAATTTTTAAATCAGGCAATAATGAAGGCAATAAAACTTAGTACTTTGACGTTGAAAGTTCATGAAAAGAGAAAGTACATGAGAAATATTGTGACATTTGCATTTTAAGAGCTTCATTATTTCAATTTAAAAAACTAATGTGAACAGAAGTATATTTAAAAGTGTTATAAATGTCATCAGAATTGAAAAAACTGGAGTTATTTCAGCTCAGTAGAAATGTTTACTACACGTTTTTGAAAGACGTATGAATGAACGATAAAGTGGACTTTAAAAATTTTAGGAAAAATATTCTTCTTTGAATTATAAATGATGAAATAAACGGTTTAACAAAATAAAAATATGCATAATAATTCAAAACTTATCTTTCAAATTTCGTGAAAAGGTAAGACATACGCCAGAAAACCGATTTCAGCTAAGAAAATAATTCTGCAAACATCATCTGCATTGGCAAAATATAGAAGTGAACACAAGGTGACAGTGCTGTTATGTTGTAAGGAATGTGAATTGTATTCCAACAAGATAAGGTACAAGTTAACAATAGGTGCTCGAAATTGCACCCATTTACGAGATTCAGAGTGTCATTGAACTGACCGCCGGACATTTTCAAAAACGTCCGGAGAATCGCAGACAATACCAGCGACGGCCATTATTCGGGCAAGAAAGCCATTTCACTCTCAACAATATTCTCTCACACATGGTCAGCATAAAGAGAAATTCATGGACAATAAATCAGGTGACTTGGCCCAACAGGCAATTGGCCCTCCTCAGCCAGTTTATTGACCTCTGAATGTTTGGTTCAGATAATTAACATTTGTGGAATTGTCTAGAGCTCTGCAAGTTGATACCAAATATCTAGGTGGTTATTCCAGACGTTTTGTAAATGTTCCATGAATAATCTTATGGTGCTGCAAATCCCGTGTTCATGTAAATGGGCAACATTTTGAGCATCTAATGGTAGCAAATGTACTGTACCTTGTTGGAATAACGGTCATATTCGTTACCACTTAATTTTGCTATTCGCTTGTGTTCATTCAACTTATAAAACTCAACTGTCCGAGGAGATACAGTTTGCTGACAAACTCTCCTATGAGGAATCAATTTTTTGAGTTAGTCCCTACCACCCAACGAAATTTTAATGACAAGTTTGAATCGCCCTGTGTATATATTCCCCAAATTGATTCTTCTTATTCATCGCAAGCCAGTATTTTCCAATTTCCTGGTGAGTAATATAAGGGAAGCGTTAAATATCATATTATTTTTTTAGTCTTTTAGATTTTAGTTCTTACTATTTTGATCTTTTACGGATCCACAGCAAGAAAGTTTTAAATGCACTGTAACATTGAGTTTCAGAAATTATGTTCTGTGAATTTGACAGCAATAGCAATTATTTGAAGATAATTTTGTGCTCAAATACTGTATTTTAAGGAATAAAATATTATAACACTATTTTTAAAAATTGAATATATATCTTTCTATGATACATTAAAGGAAAGGAACTTTTAATTGGAAGATAATAATACAAAAAAATGTAGAATAAGTGTCGCATTTTGTTGCTTCGAATTTGCTTTAATTTTAATTAAGAGTATGCAATATTTTTAGAATATCACAAGATGATCACAATTTTATAGTACCAATAAACAACCTCAAATAGGATGAATGTGGTTACATTACTTTTAACAGCTTAATTAAGATCAGAGAACTAAAACAAGCAATTTTCCTAATCTAAAAATACATATCCATCAAAAAAATATCAATATGTGTTAAATGTTCTACGAGAATTTGATTAGGAGAATAATATTACTGATGCCATCATCATCATCTGATTGAGGTTCACAGTTATGAGGTACATATCAACAAAGCCTTAGAGTTGCTTTATAATCAAATTAAAACATTATAATTAAATAAAAAATAATCAGTAACTAAAACACCTTAAAATTACCTCAGACGTATCTATATTAAAATTATGGACAAGACTTTCTTTAAAAATCAATTTCACGTCAGAATTTTCACAATTTTTTTCTTATGTTTAGCTTTTATTCCTAAACGATTCGTATATATAAAAATATAACTTTATAACTGTTGACAAGACTTTGAAATAAATTATATTAATAATATTATTAATTACTAATGATATAAATGATATTAGTGAAATAAATATGATCAGGGCCTAAAAAAAGGAAAAAAAAAATCGGGATAACAAAACTTTCGAAGAAAGCAAAAGTTTTAAAAGAAATTTTCGTTTTAAGATGCGAAATAACTGTGTAAATATTTTCATGTTTAATGTATTGTAGTTGAATATTTACTTTTTAGCAAAAAAAAGTAGAAACAAATAAAGTAGAATTATGTAAAGTCACTTCTTAAAATCTGTAGCAAATGTTAAAACTGATCAAGATAATAATAACAGAAAAATTGAAAAAGGTATAAAAATTTCATGGTTTGCTTAATTTTTAATTTAGTAACTTATTAGTATAGTAATTAGTAAGTTTTATTTTTAACAAGAAAATAATTATTTGTATTAACAAAATTATGATATTTTATAAACTTTTATAATTTAGTAGTATTTTTTAAACAGCAATTTCGCAATTTTATCTAAATTTTAATGACATTGATTTTTCTGTGTGATAGCTATTTTGTATAGTCGCGGAAAATGCATTTATATCTTGCCCCCCTACTGCACGCACACACACACACACACACACACACACACACACACACACACACACACACACACACACACACACACACACACACATGTCAATAGGATAATTTATGAACTATATTTGTACATGCGACAGTTAACAAATAATTCTTTAAATATTGAAATTGAAGCTTTTCTTTTCATTCTAATTGGAAAATTTTAAATGTCAAAGAAATTTATAATTTAGTATTTTAAAAAGTTTTTCTATCACAATTTTCTCACAAAACTTTGAAATTAAGTAAAAGAGATGCATTATGTAGAGAGTATTAATTAAAGGATAGTTTCTTTGAAAACCATTTATGAAATATCTTTATTCTTAGCTATTAAAATTTCTCACATTTTAGAATAAAAAAAAACATTAGCTTCCAAAATCATTTTTGCTTTAAATTGTTTGGATTATTATAAAAAGTAAAGAAAATACTGACCTGAGATATGTTACCAAAGTGCAATGAACTATTAAAATAATGCAAAGGAAAAATAAATATTTTAAGAACCCAAATAACTGCAAAATTTTAAATAAGTTACCATAGAATGATGCTTTATGTTGATAGGGCCAAATAAATAATTTCAAAGCGGGCAAAAATGATTCTGAAACAGTGATTTTGTAAAACGAGAAATTTTACCAAAATTGTTGAACGTTGTAATTATTTTTAAATTTTATAGTGGCGAAATTCGCAAATTAATGTTTTGACACCCTAGGAAAAGCATATAATGTAACTTTAAAGAAACCTAGAAAACTTTTAATTTTGATCGCTTTAAAAACTGATTTGTTATCCATGCAATTTTTAAAGAATTAATGTTAAGAAATTGTTAATGTTGAATGAGTTTCTCAGAAAATATAAAAAATGTCTAAATATGGTTGCTCAAATCTCTAGAGTCTTTAATTATAACTTGGTATTCTATGTTTAATTATTGTGTTTTATTTTTATTTTTCAAGCCTTTGACTAATTATTTTAATTCTCTTTTATGGAAAATTCTGTGAATAAATTATAATAAATATATATTATCTATTTTTCTAGTTGTTTAGTGTTTTTATCTACAGCCAATGCTATTTTTATTGTTCAATTCTGACAAACAATTTTGACAATTCTGACAGTTGTAGATAATGTAACATAAACACTTCATTTGAATTACTTTTATCATTATCATAATAATTTTATCATAATTAATCTGTGGTATGAAATAATTTAATCCATTTCATTTGAGAAATAGTCATCCATTGCTGAGTCATGTTTTTCATCACTAATGTATTCCGTTAGAATGTTGATATAACATTACATCTTTACTACATTGCTTTAGGCTGTCAACTCTCGGCGCTTATTAGGCATCTAATTACATCTCTGTTTTGATTTGGGTGAGACAATGGACAATTTATAGGGAGACGAATTTTGATTAGATATAACATCTGGTATCATCTATATAGTGAATCCGTTTTATCCCATGCATACAATCAAGTTGCCACGATGGAGTTTCTATCTCTTGTAAAAGACGACTTAAAGATATCTTGTGAGCAAGTATATTTTATACAAATTTTCTAATAAAAATATAAAAATACAATGACTTCCAAATTTATTTATAATGAATTCGAATTTCAAGAGAATAAATGACATTGTTACGAGAAAAATTGAATATTGTAAAGAATAAGTTTAATTATATATCACTTAAAAAACTGCGTTAAAACTTACATCAAGATTAGCTCTGCCAAATAGGGTTTGCTGATTTTTCAAATCAAATTTAAAAAAAAATCAATTTTTGAAAGTAAATTTGTCACTTTCGAAAACTGGTTTTTAAACTAAGGAATTGATGTTTCTCTTTATCAAAAACAAACAATTTTGTGTTTTTTATCGATTAGGACCAATAAGTCTAGAAGGCTTAGGATAACCAGATGTCAATTTATTAACAAGTGAACATATATTTGAATTTCTGTTGAATGAACTAAAACTTTAAACACTGCAATAAACATGAAATTATTATTGATTTTTTAAAAACAAGTAATGGAAAAATCTACTCATGAGCTTCCTGAAGACCTTAAAGAAAAACATACAAATTCCACTGAAAGCTAAATTTTCCTTATTTGAAGCAAAGGAAAAAAGAAAAAAAAAATTAGCTTTGTAATTTGATGTCAGGAAAAGTATAAAATCAAATTCAATACCTAGTGAACAAATATTTTCAATTCCAAGCGGCATTATGTCCAAAATAAGATCTAGCCACCTTCAGTGGATGTTTTGCTTTTTTTAAATTATATTTTCTTAGAAGAATTTAAAATTGGTGAAAATAATATAAATATTATTTGAAATTTTTATTTGAGTTTTCGTTATTTTGTATAAGTAATACGATTATGCATTACTTATACAAAATAACAAAAAATATATTTTGTATAAGTAATACGATACGATTACTTAATTTTCTAAAATAAGTTTTCACTTTGGTATTCATTTTGTTTTGGGTTATTTATGTAAATTAAATAAAATGTTTTTCCCTATTTCCTCGCCCTTTTTTGACTAAATTTCGACTAAATTTGACTAACCTCTAAAACTAGTTTTTTGGAAATATTGATTTCGAAAACCGGTTTTTAAAAATATGTTTTTGTATAAACCCTAATGTCGAAGGATACCATAGAAAAACTATGGATACATTTCTTTTCTTTCTTTTCAAACATTTTCTTTTCTTATAGTATGATGATTAATTAAATCCTTCAAGATCTTAGTAATGAGGATTTCACGGAGGTTTAAAGTTTACTCTTATGTCTTATTTTTAAAGAAAACAGCGAAAAACGAAAACAAATGCCCTTTATATTGGCTTTATTGTTAAAGTAGTATTTAAAGATATATTTAATAGATATAATAAATAGATAATGTTTTGCATTTACTTCATTTCTTCCTAATCTCATGTAATAATTAAGTATAGGATATAAAATGTGAATACCACAGTTATGTGCATTGTAAATACCTTGAGTAGCTTAATGTAAATTAAACGCGCCGCCATCCAAAATTATCAAGACACCTCTTTCATGATTGTAGCTCTCGAATTATGAACTTAAGGGAGATAATTCAAGATTAAAATGGATATTCTATTATAGAGAATTTTAGGTTTTGAACTTTAATATCCAGAGAATTTCAAATTTGAATTAAATTTTTGGTATTATACAAAATAATTGCTGCGAATATTTTAAAAATATATAGATGAATATTAAGAATTATTTTAAGAATGCTTAGTGAAATGGAAGTCTCTGCATTACTTTAAGTGTATTTCGATTTTAATCACAAAAAACGTAAAGTCTCTAAGGAAAATTTAAATTCGTCTTATTTTATTATTTTATCAAAAATGAGTTTGTTAAAATCATTTATACAATTTATTAAGATTTTTCTGTATGCCTTAACCAGATTAATCTCTCAATGACTATTTTACAGTTGTAGGATGTCTAAAAATATGCAAAATATGAGGGCTTTTATAATAATAATGTGACAAGAAACCTCTAAGAGTTCTGAGGATTGCACGTGCAAAATGAGTAAATAAATGCATAAAGATATGGTGAGAAAAATATAGGAATCTCATAGAATCTCACTGTTGCGAGCAGAACAATTATTTTGAGTAAAATTGTCAACAGATTCCTAGCTTAGGGGACCATTTTGTTAAGTAAGCTGATTTAGGAATGATCACCCAGATAATTGCAATAATGATACTGTTTTTTTGCGTGGCAAAAATGAAATTTTGGAATGTAAAAATATTAGGTGAAAGCTTTCTTTACTATTAATTCGGGATTAACAGCTAAAATGTAATTCTGGACATATAGTAATTACCGATTAATCTTCATGAAGTATGAATTTGATGTTTAATGATATCTTTTTCAACATAAAGAAATGGATCATTTCTGCATAAGTGGTTCACTTTAATATGAGGAGTAAACTTAATAGGCATACACCTCTGCCTGAATTAGAAGCAAAATTTAGGATTATGCATGGTTTAAGGATGTAGTTCTCCAATCTTAGATAAGGAATTATTATTTTTATAGTTGTTTGCGTGATATCATAAAGAAGTAATTCTGTAGATGATTCTTTTTGGATTAGATTAGATGTGGTTAGTACCTGGCGTAAGATCCGTTTTTAAGATATGTTTCACCAGCAAAAAAACGGCTCATTTATTGTGAACATGTATTATTCTACAGATTTCATCATTTTTTTTTCCAAAAGCATAAATAAATTTGAGGGAGGTATTTTTCTCAAATAAATGACAAGTTAAAATCAGACGAGTTAAAAAAAGTTGATACGAACTCTGTGAAAATTAAAACACACAATTCAAATGTGGCGTACAGTTAGTGGAACATTGTATGAGTAGCAAGCAAGTAAACATTTTACGAATAGTAAGCACCTGTGTGTAATGCGTGAATATGTAGAATATACGTAGTCGAGTTAAAATCACATCATGCTTTCGATTGAAAGATGAAATCGATGGAGTAATATAGGGATTTCTTGGAGTTAATTATCTGCTTCCTGATTCTAATTGCTTTGCCAACTCTTCAGCTTTCACTTACGGAATGCGCTCTTGATATTAGTATGATGAAGAGGCTGAGAACTATATGTAATAGCAATTTTAGCTGCAGTGCCTGCCTGTCTATTTTCATCAATCCAACATGTGCTCGTGTCCCTGGGAACCAAATTTTAGAACTCCTTCAATACCAATGGGATTCCTAACTCTTAATTTTCTGTGTAAGGCCATGGAAATTTATTCCATCATTCAAGGATTCCAAATTACCCAAAGAATCGGAGTGAATAATAGCTTTTACTGGACGTTTTTCAGAAACATATTTTGATGCCATATACAATGCTGTAAATTCAGAGATATAAAAATAGGGAATAAGTAATAGATATGCCAATCGGGTCATTGAATTATAATCCCACTAGGAATGTTTAACATAGTTAAGTCATTGCGAGATTTCTACCTTTTATTGGAATCTTACAGTTTTTTAAATTTTCGTTCCTAAAAGAATAATAATTGTTGAGTGGCTTTGAATCTCTCTGAATATTTGGAAATTCTTGAAATATCAGATATGCATTTCTTATTTTTAGTTGTATTTGAATATTTGATGAAATTTTACGACTTTATCTTATTTCATTTTATAGCTAACTGCATTTCAATCGGTGGATTTATACTAAATTTTAATGCAATATGTAAGTTAATAATTCAGTGGTTATATGTTCCGATTTTGAATTTTGTTTGCATTTTGATTTGATCACATATTTAATATTATTCAAATATTATTTTATATTTTATACAAGAGAAAAACTACGCACAACTATCAATATTTATTTTATCATCCATTGAATTTCTTTCTTCTGTGTGTCAGAATAATTGAAACTTGTTCTTTAAAATTTATTTAATTTTAATTAATCTTTTTATATTTATAAATAGGTGATTAAAACTTTGATTTTCTCAATAAAATGCAAGTTTCAGAAATTAAAATTTTCTAGAAATTATTTTGTCAATGTTAATTTCAATTACTTTTAAAATTTGTCAATGTTAATTTTAATTTCTTTTAAAGTATGCCAATAATGATTGTAATTCCTTTTTAAATTATAAAATAAGTCAATATTAATTTCAATTACTTTTAAAATTTGTCAATATTAATTTCAATTAATTTATTTTTTTCCTTTTTTGGCAACATTTGTTGTTTGCATCTTCGTTTTTATATAAATGTAGAAAATGTGGCATGTGACAATGGGCAATGTTAAAATCAACATTAAATATTAGACCACATCTCCATCAGATTTATGACATGAACATAACTATATGAGGATGGATATGTTTACATTCATGTTACATATTTATTGCATTTAGATTTTTAAAAAAATAATTTGAAGTAAAAATTTTAAATACCGTCTTGTTTATGGTTTGCTTGGTTATGTATTTGATGAAAAAAATCTGCAGAATCTATGAAAATTTGAAAAAAAAATGAATAAAATAATATTTCAATACAGGATAGAGAATCTCGGTCTCTGTCTCGGTTTTGAGAATAGATGCTAACATTTAAAGTCTTTTTAATTCCAGTTATATACAAAAATTAAATAAGAATTATAAAGATTTATGGAAAGATCAGAAAAAAATTTTAAGTCTAAAGAAAATCATACATTAAAATATGCATTTTCTTCTCTTGCATACGTTCTTTTGAACACAGGTTTTTCAGGAAATACTTTTACTAGTTATTTTACCTTAATATAATTTCGTCAAAGCACAGAACATGTCAACCCGTGAACATTTTCACTTGTGTTAGAAATTAATTTCATTTTTGCTGGAAATCGTTAAACGAGAGAAAATAACGGCTCAAATATTATATAAATGTTAGAAAACTAATTTATTATTTTTGTCAAAACATTTTTCAACATCAAAATTATATTATTCAGCTATTTCAGTATCAAAAATATATCATCGTTTATTACGTCAAGCAATTTTTGAAAATTATAATTTAAAACTCAGAAATGAAACATTTTTTAAGACACATTTAATTTTTCCTTATTTTTTACGTTCTGTTACGTTCTTTTAGGTTCAAATTTTCTCAACTAAATCAATATTTCTTCCAAATACGTTTTGGGACATGTTAACCCAAAAATATGTTATTTTTTTCTCATTAATTTTACCAAATGGTTTTGGTTTGAGTTAAACTGATTCTTTTTGTTGAACTTATTGAAATAAATTATGTACGGTCCTTTCGTAGACATGTAAAAATAAAAATAAATGTAATAGTTTACTTTTTGAAGTGTTACTTTTAGTGAGCGGCATTTAATAAGAATGAAACATTTTTCTCTTGAAATTAAAATATCTGAATTTTCTCAGCAATTTTTTGTTTCTTTTGAAATAAGTTTGAAAAATTTCCTTGAATTAATTTTTGCAGCCTCATTAATTTGGCATAATTTCTTTTGGTTAAATAATGCAATCTTTCCCGAAATTTGTTCTAGTCATTTTAAAGATATATATAGGTATTTGCATAAATGAAGTTTCAATATTTAAGTTTTATACGAAGTTTAATGTTTGGAATTTAGAAAGGCTATAGAAATGTTTTTTAGACAATTTAATTAAAAATATTAAAATTTCAAAGTGCTCTAAATCAAATTATGTGAAGTGAAGTTTTTTTCAAAGAATATATGCCAATATTGGTTTTAATAGCTAATTCTGATAATTTAAAAATGAGTGTTTAGTAATCTGTAACGTTTAGAAAAAACTCTTATCACAAAGCCTTCATTTCAGTTTCAGAAAGCCATTATTTTTTAGAGAAAACTTTGGTATTTTTTTGATTAATTTTTTTTCTATTGTAAATTCTGAAAAGTCATGAATTAATAAATGAAATGTAAATGATAAATTTAACTTGGATGAGAATCTAGAAACACAACTAAGTGGTATTTAAGAGTGCGAAAAGGAAACATATTATTGACTATAAATGAATTAATTGTAGCATTTTAATATTATCTTATCATAGTTTAATAAAAATAATTTATTTTTTATAATTGCACATATTTAAATTATTTATGTAATGATTTAAAAATTAAAATTTTCTTAAATTTGAAACGCACTCTTTTTTAAAAAAAATCTTTGACTCAAAATATAAATAACGATACTTCAACTTCAAATATGTAGAAATAATCATACTCAAAATATTCTAGCGAAAAATATACAAGTCTTCATGTAAGAAAATGCAATAATGCAATGCAATGAAGAACCATAAAAATAAATAAAATATTGAATTTAACGGAACAGTACAAAATAATTGACAGGAAGAAACTATTCATACGATTATAGATGGATAAAATAACTTCTACAAATGAGATAATTTAATATCTAAGAATTAATATCCGGGACGCCCTTGAGTTTTTAATTTGTTAATAATTCTACTTATTGCGAATAGTCTTGAAATTATCCATATAAAAATTAATACTTCTAGTTCTAAACTGCTTGGATGATAAATAAATTATGTTTCATTAATAAGATTATAAATGATCATTATCTTTAAATTTTTTTGCTACTGAATTTTGAATATTCTTTTTTTTATTATTTTTAAAATTTTCCCTAGGATTTTAAGGTGAACTTCAAAAGGATGATATTCATTTTTTGATTTCTTTGAAACATTGTTTCCTAAATATATATTTTTCATGTATAAATTATTAAGTCTATTAAAATTAGCCTTTAAGAACATGAAAAAGGCTAGAGTAAACTTTCTAAAAATTTATTGCAGACAGTCTTATAAACATTATATTCACTTGTACATAAAGCTTTCAACTCATCCAAAGCCCTGAATGCCATGAGAGCACACATTTTTATTTTTAGAATCTTTCTAATGACAGGCATGTGCTTTGCAATGTAGAAAAGAAGCCAAGTACTTATATGCCGTTAACCACATGCTTTGGGCTAACAATACTTACAAATGTGAAGACTTTGGTGATTAAACCCTGGGATGGGACTAAAACATGAAAAAAATCAAAATGATTTTATCAACTTCTTTTTAATCGATTGAAATTTAAATTGATATAGAAGTACTTTTGCAATAATTAAATAGCATGCGAAAATTTAGTTATTAAATTTATTGTGTTTTACAGACTTGGTTTCAAATTTGATATTGCAGTTCAAGTATTAAATCTAAGCTTAAAATTTTACTCGCTTCACTCTCATCATTTTAAAGTTAATTTGTTAATATGTATTCTTTTTTGTAAACATTTCTGTCCGTACATCTAGCCAGACAGATTTTCTGAGAAGAAGTTTCATTCAAAATCAGATCGAAATCTAGAAATTCGGTGTAAAGGCAATGAATAAAACTCCATCCATTGAAATCAATAGATTTTTTGAATTACTAAGTTCACAGAGAGACATAATTCCAAAAATATGTTTTTTGAATCAAGAGAAACGTCAAAACTTTGAATTAGAACTATTTAGTTATCACAATATATTCTCTTCGAGTATTTGGTATACTGGAAAATAATAAAAAGATTGAAGGAAATTTATTTAATATTTTTTAACACAATAAACAGAAAGTATTTTTTATTTATACTATGACACATATGAAACGCATTTGTTGAACAAATACAATATAAATCACATTTTCCTTTTTCTCCTATTCATTTTGAGTGAATTAGTAAAAATATTATCAATTTAGTTTTCTCAATAAATCTAAGATGACGGCTCTCTTTGTCTGTTCCTCAAAAATAGTCCACATGTACAAAATTCATCTGATTTCCATTCTGATTGGAATTAACTATATTTTATAAATTTAAAATGTTTTTTTTTCTAAGAAATAGTGGAAAAAACAATTTTAAGCATAAAATATCTAATTTGAAAAAATTTGGAGTTTTATAAAGAACTGTAGATTGCTTTCAGTTACCTCCTAAGATAAGTTATGAATACGACATATGAGGTGTGTGAATATAGTTCCCAAATTAAAAAGGCTTCGACTGAAATGTGTTCCATGTTTAAGCACCTTTTGAAAGATCTAATTTCTGTAAGAATTGCAAAAGACAAAAGAAGTATTTGGAATTCTAAATTTTATAGCTTAATGCGTAACAACACTTATCTGACAACACTTATTTTCTAAATTTTGTATGAAGATAAACTGAGTTTTTATTATGGATATTTTTGACATTTTTTAATGCAACAAGATTGAAGATGAGACTAACTATTCATACCTGTCAGAATTTTAAGTCAGAACTATTCATTATGAGGTGCAAAACATCTTTTTTGCCTTGCGGAAATTTAGAATTTGTGTGACGTAATATTGCTTTTTAATCTCCAATGCATTCACTATATATTTTTTTCTAAATTTCTATGAATTTTTTGAGACTCTAGTGAGTTATGTAGATTTTGTATTGCCTTATTTCAACTCCGAATAAATAAATATTCAAGAAAAGGAGGCTGAAATGTGTGATTCAGATTTTTTTTCTTAAGTTTTAAATGAATATTGTCCTTAGAGAACATAGTATTTAAATACGTTACCCTTGACTAAATGATTTAAAATAAAGATGGGATTATTTACATTAAAATAAAAATGCTTTCTGTATAACAACATTGTTAAAGTTATTTAAACAAAAAATAAAAAATACCGCAAAATTTGAAGTCCAGAAAAAAGAAATTGATTTGATCTCCTTCCTGTAATAATTATCTTTTATTGAAAAAAAGGAAACAAACCGAACGATACATTAATATTATAAAACAAGCATCATCAGAAATATTATTATAATATAATAATAATTTTGAAAATTCAAAACAAAAAACATTAATTAAAATTGAATTTTATTTTTTAATTAATCTAAAAATAAATATAATAGTATATCCTGTCTTAAAAAGTCAATAAAGGAAATATTCATTCTAATGTAAAGAAAACTTCTTTCTCGTAAAATGCTTTGTTTTAAAAAAAGTTCCATGAGAAAGACGCTCATATCTGGAATGGAAAAATGTCCCAAATCCTTTTAAGAACAATGTTAAAACATTTTATATTACAATGTTCAGTGAAAATGTTCACAATGATTCGTAAAAATATTTTAATTCATGCCATATATAGGAAAAAGTAAATAGAAATTATTCACTTCAGAAGTAGTTGTCATCGTTTCAATTAAACAAATGCATTTCATCGTAAATACCCCAATGACTACGTGGATGAGACTTGGAATTTATTTTCTTGTTTATATCATTTCAAACTATGCTCAGTACTTGTAAGCACTTGAGTGTAAGCAAAAAAAAAAAATTCATTATGCATTTGTAGATACCTCCAGTTTATTTCTTTTTGCATTTATTAGAGTAATTATTTTGCAGCAGAAATCCTGAAGATTAATATACAGTTGTTAACTTTTATGCCATCATTAAGCATCAAAAAGGTTTGAAAATACGTCAATTTATTTTAAGATATAATCCTAAACCATGAATTCCTTTACTGCTCAATTAAGAAAATAGTTTTATTATTCTTATGTCTTAATTACAAGAATTTTCTAAACTGTGAACTTAATATCTTTTGAAGGAAAAGGACTTTATTACTTATTTGGAATTTAGTCATTCATGTGGTTTTATTTTATTTTATTTTTTGCAGCAGTAATCACTTGCAAACTAGAGGTTGGTGAGTATGAAACACGGAATTATAATGAAAGTCTTTATATATTCTGAACATAGTTCATTTATAGATAAATTTCTGGGAATTTTAAATGCACGTGCTACATTTCATATCGGCATAATACTACTTTTGACATCGAATTCAAGCATCAAAATTTAATCAACACACTCATGTGTTTATTTCAATAGAATAAAAAAAACTAAATATTAGCAAGCATTCCTTTACAAAAATCTTCCCAGATAAATAAATCAAATAAGAAAGTCACTTTATTGTTGTAACTGCAACACATTTATTATTTATTTGTTATTTTAATTACCTCATAAATATATTACAAATTAGTTATAAATATGTAATAAACTTAACTATAAAAAAGAAGAACCAATTAAAAAAACTAAATACCAGCAAGCATTCCGTTACTAAAATCTTTTCAGATAAATAAATCAAATAAAAAACAATTTTTTATTGTGATAACTGCATCACATTTCTTGCCAGCATCCTAGCCCAGGAGTAGTGCATCTGCCCCATGATGTGTATCGGATGTTCTGAGCTGTAGTCCCGTTTCGGGCATAGTTGTTCTTTCTCTGTTATATGTGTGAGGTGTGTGAATGAGACCTTCTGTTAAAGGGGTTGGGCTAACGAATGAGTGATGCGTGAATGGCAAAGTCATATTCTTGGCCCTAGTAGGCGTTACTAAAACAGGAGATACACCCTATCGGCTTAAATCGTTGTCTTCGTAACTGTGGGCTTGTAAAATGGCGCCATAAAAAACAAGAACAACACACATTTCTTATTTATTTTTTATTATAATTGCTTCATAAATATATTAAAAGTTAATTATTAAAATATAACTATAAAAAGAGCCAAATGAAAAAAAAAAATAAATATTAGCAAGCATTCCTTTACTAAAATCTTTCCAAATAAATAAATAAAGTTAAAAAAAAAACAATTTTTTATTGTGGTAACTTATTTATTTATTATTATTATTACCTCATAAATATATTAAAAGTTAGTTAAAACATATAATAAACTTGCCTATAAAGTAGAACCAAATCATTATGTAATTTATCTTAGCCGTCACATGACACATTTTTTGATACATTTTATTATGGATATCAGTGCTGAAATTCCCTTTTTGTTATTCAGAATACTTGATATGGTAGAGTAAAAATTGGATTTTTGAATATTGAATAATTATAAATTTTTTAATGCCTAGTTTTCTTTTACTTTAGTTAGCCATTTAATTAAACAGATTTCCTTCCTCTTAGGAATAAATATCTGAACGACCAAATCGATTTAATTGAGTTTAAATTAAATATAACAATATGATCACATGTACCCTTTTTATCTAATTTTCTACTCCAAATATTTTCCTATTCTCCTATTTTTGAAATTCAGGGAACTGACATTTCTTCTTGAATACTTTAAAACCTATTATTTTTCTAGTTATAGTATATTAAACCACTTTTATGACTGAAAAAAAGTGATTCATTTTGCTTATGCGACAAAACAAATTTGATTAATTCATTACTTAATTGTTAAACAGCGAATCAAGATTTACCAATTTTGGGCGAGATAAGGAACTGAAACATCCTATTTTGTCTGAATGAAAAATTTGTGAGAACTTATGTCATCCTACATAATTTCATACAAAAACTTATTAAATTTGTATGAAGTACATTTTTTTTGGCCTTAGAAAGAAGTAATTTAGCCTTGATTAATTATTCTTGGCATATTCATATTTATTATTAATGAAATGCTGATAATTTCTTTTTGAAATGAGGTTTCGCTTATATATCATTCATTTGATAATAGCTGATAATTTCGGGAAGACAAACGACAAATTTTTTTACTATACATATATCAACAAAAATCAAGTTCTTTAACATATATTTTTTAAAGTGTGATTTAAATCAATATTTTAATTATATTGTTCTTAAAAATAGGTATTTGCAATCACAGTTTTAAAAAACTGAAACTCTTTCAATTTGATTTAAAAGTGATTTTTGGGATAATTATTATGATTGAGTGATATTTTTATTTTACTGACATAAAAAACGAAGCGAATTTATTGAAATTCAAAATTTTTTCACTTGAATTCTATAAAATAGGCAATATTAATCGCTCATAATATGAAGATTGTGAATTTTATTGCTTGTAGCATGATGTTTATTTTTTTTCTAATTTCTTTACATTAATTTTTTTCATGAAATATAATTTTCCCAATAAAATTAATTAAAATGCAAAAATACTTAATAAAGAACTCTTTAAACACTAATAGTGAAAGTTTATCTACCGGGAACATCGATTAATTCTAGAAATTTAACTGGGTTTTTCTCATAATAGTTTTTTACTCTGAACTTAATATTCAGGATTTCCTCACGGAAATATTTTTCAGCACATAATGAGGACAGAAATTAGAGTCGTATTGGCTTAATGGACTAAGCCTTATTCTGGTCCTTATATAGATGTATCATCCAAATGAATCAAATTCCATGATGTCATACTTCATTACAACTGTAACAGTCAACTGATTGCCATGTAAACCACAAAGGTGTTAACCTTATCTTATCACACCTTAGATTTCAGCTATGAAAAAAATAACGTGATAAAATAGTTGGTGAAACAATGAACAATTTCAAATTTCAGGTCTTTGATTAAAATTAGATTTAAAAATTAATTGAATATTACCAAATACGAGACTATTTATGTGACAAACAAATAGTACCAAAAAAGTAAATGTTTTAATGTTTAAGGTGATATAACAATAATTTAATTCTTAATTCTGCTCATATCTTCATCAAACTTTAAATTCTATGGAATAATAACGTTTTGAATGGCACACTTTTCTCTATTAAAGTATATTTGTGTCTACAATTAGTAGTTAAATGTCTGTTTGTCAAAGTCTATGTCGTTTGTCCTTTTATCCTTCAAAGTTCGAAAACATGCCAAGAATATATACTTTCATCTTTATTATTTGTTGACACTCTTTTTCATTTATTATATTTACTATGTTTATTTGAAAAAAATATTAGAATAAAAATAATAATTTAGAATTTTATTTATATTTTTTTTGCCAAAATTTTACGATGAATGATTTGAAAATTCAGGCGAACCCATTATTTCAGAGAAATTTGAATCTTTTATCTCTATAGAATTATTCAAATGATTTGAACTGGTCTTATCAGAATAAGAATGAGAAACCAATTCATCACTTCGAATGAAACTATCTAAGAAAATCCTTTTCAGCGAATTTCCGTCGGAGAAATTGCTAAACTGCCTTGCTTTCATTTAAGTAATTCGAAATATAAAACTTTCTTTTGCATCTTAGTGACTAGACAGAGTCTGAAAAATAAAGAAGCAAGTTTAACCCATTCATCATTTTGAATTCTTAACCTTTTAAAAATAAAAGAATGAAAAAAATATTTTGAACTATCTGATTTCTGGCAGCTATAATTCGATTCGATTTGAAGTCGCTTCCCTAGAAATGTGATAATTTTCAGAGATATCTGAAACTGAAAGTCAAGAAAGCTTCGTTTTTAGAAGTTTTGATTTTTAGTGAAATAAGATAAAGTAAAAGATGATTTTAAATGTAGGTTTTCATTATTTGTAAAAACTCCTTTATCATAAAATAATTTTTGTTATTTGAATAATTTTGTTGCATTGGAATAAAAATAAATTACATTTTTGGGCTTTTTTTCTTAGGGCTATTCATTTGGAAATTTACAAATTATGTTCTTTTTTTTATAGGAAGAGACACTTGGAGAAGTAGACGTACTCTCAATATAGTACACTGAGGTGCCACTGAATTAGAGATAGCAAGAGATATGCAAATTGTGTAGCACTGCGCATCATTTATGCGCAAGGGAGGGGGCTGTGGTAACTGAATATATAGTGCGGACTGTGGTAGTTCTGGATTAGTTTTTGGAATCGCCATTATGGGTAAACTACCTGATTTAGATGCCTTTGATCGCGGACAAATCGTAGGGGCTAGACGCATGGGACATTCAATTTCCGAAATCGTCAGACAGCTGGGATTTTCAAGATCGACGGTGTCAAGAGTATACCAAGAATACGTGATTGGTGTAAAAAAAACTAGCAATCGATCTAATTGCAAAGGACAATTAGCCGTGACAGTGCGTGGTGAGAGACGACTTTGTCGTATTGTACACAGCCAGCGAAGCCAAACATTAACTCAAATTATCACCCAGTTGAATGAAGGTGCCAGTCGAACATTCAGTAAACGGACTGTGCAACGCTCGCTTCACCGTATGGGCTTCAGGAGTCGTCGACCTACCAGAGCACCATTGCTCAATACTCGCCATCGATCTTGACGTCTTGCCTGGGCAAGAGAACATAGAGACTGGAGTGTAGAAGACTGGAAACAAGTGGCATGGAGTGATGAGTCTCCCTTCCGACTACTTAACGCCGGCGGGAGGTTGAGAATATGGCGTCAGCCTAATGAAGCCACGGATCCTGCATGCCAGGTTGGAACTGTTCAAGGGCATGGTGGCTCAATCATGGTGTGGGGTGTTTTTTCGTGGCACTGTTTGGGATCATTGGTGTCTGTACCAACCTCTCTCAATGCAATTCGGTATGTAAAGTTGCTGGGGAATCACCTCCATCCATTTATGCTGTTCTGTTATCCGCAAAGTAATGGGGTGTTTCAGCAAAACAACTGTACCTCTCACAAGTCTCGATTGGCTACTGGTTAATTGGATGAGCATTCTTCTGAGTTTTCTGTCATAAATTGGCCACCTAGAAGCCCAGAATTAAACCCTATAGAGCATATTTGGGATTTTTCGGAACAAGACGTAAAAGACCATCACACTGCACCAACGAACTTACTGAACTATGGATAGCTTTAGCCAATAGTTGGCAAGCCATCCCCGTAGAACGTTTCCAGAAACTTGTCTAATCTATGCCTCGTCGAGTGGCAGCCGTTATCAAGGCCAGAGGAGGCCCAACTCGTTACTAGACAGGTATCCCTAATTCAGTGGCACTTCAGTGTATAATAAGAAGCTTTCAAACAACAATAGCCTTATTTGAAACTTAATAGAAAAACGAAATATCCATTCAATTTCTAAAAATTTATATTGCACTAAAGCTCTTAATTATATTGATAAATAATAATTTATTCTCTAAAATTTGTTAGAATTAATTACTTTCTTTTTACTACTTCATATTAGTAAAAATATAATTTATATTCAATTTTTCTCTTATATTTTCTAGAACATCAATGAAATAAAATTTGAATGTGACTGAAAGTGTAATTTATTTGTATTAGGAATTCGAAAAGGAATATAATATTTTAGTCAGAATATTTCCCTAGAAATCTAACACATTCATAATTGTTTAACGTCAATAAATTTGATAAAAATTCCTAATACGTTATTTTAAAATTTCTTATCCTAACGTGAGAAAAAATGACATTAGGCTATCGTTTCAGCATAACTGGATTATCATTTTTCAAAGCGTGAAATTTTCTCCATCCCTTTCAGGAAACCATAAAATAAAGACACTGAATGTTCATCTGTCAAAATGCACATCGCTTTGTGCAACATTCTTTTGATATATCTAGGATAGACATTAATCTTCTAGAATGGACATACCCATACAAGAATTATCAATCATTTCTGAGTTCAAATTTTTACGAAACTTCGTAGATCCAGATATGAAACAAATATTAATCGTTTTTTTTTGTTCTTTTTTAACTATAATGATTACATAGCAAACGCCTTTATTGAAAGAGGGTAAAATTCTTTTCCTTTATTTTTTAAAATATCACACCGTTTATTACTTACAAATGATAATTTTTTTTTTTCAAATTCCTAATTCAAATAAATAATTTATGTACTTGTTCAAGATGGTTAATGTAAGAAAAATACAATTTTTCATAAAGCGTATTATTCAAAATTATTTTATTTTTTTATTAAAAAAATAGTGAAGTCTCTGTATTTTTAATTCATTTTTTTTATTCTTGTTGTAGAGAAAACCGATAAATATTTATGTCGGTGAGTAACGATTTAAAAATATTAGTTGCTAATTTACAAAGTTATTATTTTTTGAATTCTAGAAAATGTTCAATACTTTTAGAATATATACTTTTAAAGGTGAATATATGGACAAATTTTAATTTAAATAATTTAGCGATGGGCAAACTACGGCCCGCGGGCCAACTCCGGACAGCCGGAAGGTTCTATCCGGCCCTCGGATAGAATTTTAATTTGCCGGTCAGAGGCAAATTAAAAGAAATATTCATATATTATATATCCATCTCCTTTTCTACTTTGTTTAAATATTATATTTTTTCTTCCTTTTTTTTCAAAGATCTGGTAATCTGTTTACATTCTCTATTTTTGCTCTGCAAGACATAAATTGAAGGAAATAGCAAACACAGGCAGTTTTCAATCGGTAAAGTGTTAAAAACGGAAGTTATTTGTTAGTTATAGCTGTAGATTAGCGCCAACAAGCCTTATCTTTTTCTTGTGGAGCAGTCATATGGGAATTCAATATAGGTGAATTATACCTCACATGTGGCAGAATGCGCATTTTAAGCTCCATCTAGCGGCTTTTTCTTTTGGCACGAGTTCTAATATTATTGATTGCGGGTTGAAAGATTGTGGACATATAGCATCATTGTGAATAGTGGTGAAATTATTAAAAGTATAGCGTAGCTAGTGCTTGTTTGGGTTATTCGTAAAATATTTCAACCCAAAAATGGCTACTAAAAACGTAAAGTTGATTCAGAGTGCCGCGCTTTTAATGATGAATGGACATGAAAATATTTTTTTTCAGTTGTAAAAGATAAAGCAGTGTGTCTTAGCTACAATGAAGCTGTAGAAGTCTTCAAAGAATATAACATTTCCCGTCGTTTCACATCTAAGCATAAGAATTCCAATTACGAAGCAATGTCCGAATATGAAAAAAAAAATGCAGAAAGTCTTTGTAAAAAATTATCAGGCCCGCAAAATTTTTTCAAGATGGTAAACAGTATTCAAGAAACAGCTACACATGCAAGTTACATTGTAGAATACAATAATTCTAAAAATAATAAAGCTCTCAGTGATGGGGAGTTTGTTAAACAATGCATGCTCCAAGTTTATGATGTTTTATGTCCAGACAAGAAAAATAATTTTGAGACTGTAAGCTTATCTCGAAAAACGGTGACTTCTAGAATGGAAGCCATCTATAAAAATTTGGCATCACAATTAGAGTCAAAGATTGGCCAGTTTAAATTTTTTTCCATAGCTATGGATGAAAGCACTGATATAAATGATACTGCTAAGTTAGTATTATTTATAAGAGGTGTTGATGAGAACTTTGAAATTATCGAGGAACTGGCGTGCATGTGTTCTTTAAAGGGAACTAAAACGGGATACGATATTTTTCGTGAATTTCAGGAAGGGCATTTAACTTTGAAAGTGCCAATAACAAATATATGTAATATTACGACCGATGGAGCACCAAATATGACAGGAAAAAAATCTGGATTTCTTGGACACTTTAATCAAAACTATCCCGGGAACAATGTTGTTTTTCCACATTGTGTTATACATCAAGATGCTCTGTGTAAATCTGCATTGAATATGAAACCCGTGCTTGATACAGTCGTGAAGCTTGTAAAAACTATTCGATCTCGTGGGCTTACTCACAGGCAATTTCGAGATTTTCTTCAGTCAGTGCAATCTGAATATTCTGATGTATTGTATTACACGAAAGTACGGTGGCTTAGTGCAGGATGTGTTTTCGAGCGAGTTTGACAGCTGAAAGACTGCATTGTGTCGTTCTTCCAAGAGAAACAGTGTTCTGCGGAGTTCGAAATGTTAGAAGATACAAAATGGCTTTCAGACTTTGCCTTTTTCACAGATCTTCTTTGTCATATGAACAACTTGAATGTCAAGATGCAAGGAAAAAATAAATTTATCGACGATATTTGGTCACATCTCAAAGCTTTTAAACTAAAACTTAATATGTTTGATGGGTAGCTAGGTAAGAAGGACTTATCTCATTTCCCGAGGTTAAATTTAATACCTTCAGTAAATGAAGAGAACCTTAAGAATTATGAAGATAGCTTGAAAAAACTGCATTTTGAGTTCGAACGCAGATTTCAAGATTTCAGTGCCATTCAAGCAGAATTGGTCATTTTTACCATGCCATTCAACGTAAATTGTGAAGCAGTGAGGTCAAATTTGCAGCTTGGATTAATTGAGTTGCAATCTAACAATCATCTCAAGCAATTGTTTCTAAATATGTCAAAGTTAGAGCTTTACAAATCATTATCGAAAGTAAGTTTCCCAAATTTAATATCTCATGCCCAGAAAATCAGTGCTATGTTTGCTTCATCTTATATATGTGAACAAGTGTTTTTAACTACGAACTCTAGAAAGAATTATTTCAGAAGTAGACTGACAGATGAGCATTTAGTCTCGTTTCTTAGAATCAGTACATCTCACTTCGAACTTTTAAAAATGAAATCGCGATTTCATTTGTAATACTTGTATATTGTTTTTAAAATTTTAGAAGAATTCATCTTGGCTCGCCAAACTTTATTTTTTCGATTTTTGGCCAGCGATCGAAAAAGTTTGCCCATTCCTGGAATAAATTAATTTAAAAAAAAATTGTGTTCCTAACCGTAATTTCTTAAAATACTATAAACAAAAATAAACAAAATATCATGCTTAATTGTATCTTGAAAAATGTTCCTGAATTCTCGCCTTTTTAAAAAAAGAAATACTCTATAAATATTATCGCAATAGATTTTAATAATTTATCCCAATGTATTTTTTTATCTGAAATTCAAACCATAGTCTTCTCTCACTTAAATGAAAAGAAGAAGGATTCTGTTTAATATCTGTGTATTTTTACAACGAATACAAACACGAAGTTAAATTTCCAAGAAATTTAAGATACCTCCCCCCGCCCCTCCAATTACATTTTTAATACAGAAATCATATTATATGGCTGATCCACATAAATCTATATTCACAACGAGCAAAAGACATGAAACATAATTAAAATAACAAAATTAATACCCCTTTACTAGTCAGAGTTGTGGACATGAAACCCCATCTAAACCTTTTAATTAAACTTAATTAATATATCTGGTGAATTAGCTAGTCACCAAAGGTGACTCATTATAAATAAAGTTATGCATTCTTTTTTATTCATAGCTTCCTATCAGCAGGCACTCAGGGTTTGGAATCTTGAATGTGACGCCATTTCTTTAGGAACATTCAATTAGTGATTGATGTACATTACTTACAAATTAATACGAACTTGAATAGAATGACATCAGTTGTTGTTATTAGAAAACATGAATTTAGTTTATGTTAATATCAATTCATGTACTAAATTTTTTAATTATTTTCTGAAATGTTAATTTGTTTAACATGTATTTTGATATTTTTTATTATTGCTTTTGGCACTATTATTATACAAAAAGTTAGATAGAATTTGATATAACGATCTAGAATATTTTTTAACAGTTAATTCATATAGTGTTGATGCGCAAAATTTATGATATTTATAATTATATATTAATTTCACAATACAGAATATTCTATATTCATAATATATATATATATATATATATATATATATATAAATAATGATTTATGCAAATTCTCATAATTATATCCTTTTTTCTGTTGAATATTTATAAGACGCATGTTGTAACATAAATGCAGAAAATAGAGATTTTGAGAAGGAAAAATAATAAAAATGACATGAAATGTCAAAGAAATAGAAGATCCTGACTAAAATGATGAAACATGGGATTAGAAAAGAAATAAGTAGGAAGGATGGTAATTTATATGCAAATGAAGGTTTATCTTCCATGAGGTATTGATTTGTTGAAGTATTTCTTCCGAGCACATTAAATTTTTTATTCAGCCATCAGAAATTGCCTTAGAAAGATGTTACAAGAAGGAAAATATTTGAACTCCGATTCAATGCAAAAGGATTAATAGAAGAGATGTAACTGAAGGGTTTCCTAGAATTAGGAGAAAAAACAATTTAATTCACATAATGAAAAACCATTTCAAGGAAGATGGATTATTCCTGAGTTGAATGATGAAATTCACTTTTTAATGAAAATGGAATGACGTATAAAGGCTATTTTATAAGATACTAGCCGCCTTTGGCGACCAGCTGGTTCGCCATGAGTAATGCGTTCTAAAATTTTCAATTAAATCACATATTCATTAGCAATAAGTAATTCCGGGCATTTATTGGCCTGAAATTAATATTTTCTTTAAGATGATGGACGGAAAGTTCTAAAAGAACACGTTTTCTTGATAATATTCTTTAATTTTATAAATCAGTCAGTTTTAATTAGCGATTATGCTTCCAAAATATTAAAAATGTATTTTTCGGTGATGTTGCCAAAATATTAAATACTTTTTTTGAAAAAAAGCGAAAAAGCGAAAAAAAATTATTAAATTAATGATACAGATATTGCAAACGATTATAGAAATATGCCATTAGGTCGGGAGTTCAATGCATATCCTGTCTAAATTCAATCAGGTTTACCACAAATGAAGAGGATTTGTGGAATTAATTATTTTGGTATTGCAAACGATTATATAAGCCTTTGCTTTGCATTTATTTTTTTAGAAAATGTCACATTTTTTGTTTCTTTTATTTTATTCAGTCACGTGCTAAAAGTATCATTTCTTTAGATTTATTTTGCGATGATAGTTTTTTTTTATTTGAACTTCCAGCATTGCTTTCTTTTATTTTATCCAATCACGTGATAAAAAAACATGGTTAAAATATTTCTTTAAAAATTCGTTAAAAATAGAAGCTTAAGTTACACATTAAAACACTGATACCATTAGAAAGCTAATTTTTTAATCTTTGAATTGATGTAAAAATCATGTTTGTGTGATAATATTTTCGGAAGTTATAACGAAAAAACGTCGAAATTTCGCTTAAATTTTAATTAATTCAAATTCTAATTAAAAATTCGAAAAAAGGACTCCGAGGTGCACATTCCCGACCTCCAAGGTATACATGTACCAAATTTGGTAGCTGTAGGTCCAACGGTCTGGCCTGTAGAGCGCCAACACACACACACACAAGCACACACACACACACACACACACACACACATTGAGCTTTATTATAAGTATAGATATAGATATAGATATGAATGCTAGCATTCGTGAAAATGTTTTAGGCCTTTGCAGCTTCTAATTTACTTTTTATTTCTAAAACTTTCTTACAATATGTATACTTCTCTTCTTTTCTTAGAAATATATATATATATATATATATATATATATATATTCTGATGCAAAATTACATTTTCTGACGAATTGATTTCAAGAATTGTGAAACAAGCAAGAACGCGTATTACAAATTCAATTTTAACTATCTAATTTTCACTTATTGACAATTACTATACTTTATCATAAAAACATGCAGTAAGAGCAGGTTTTTTTAAAAAAAAACGATAATCATGAATTAAACTGCAAACGAGTTTGAACAGATTGTGATTATAAATTATTTTATTGAAAGGGCATATATTTGAGATATTCTTACATTAGATTAGGCATTTAAAAATAAGTCTCATGCAACATAAGGCAAACTAAATGCTTATATTTGTTATTAAATATATGAGATTGTGTTAGGAAGTGCTTGTTACAGTGGGAGAAGTTGAAATGACATTTTATATATGTGTTTTCAAAAAATCCCTCTAATTTTCTTCATTTTTTAGACACTAAAACTTTTATTTCTGAAACAAAAAATATTCAGAGGAATGATTCGCTTTGATTTCCTAAACGTTGTCCATATAAATTTTTGCTGTATTAGGATTTTGTTTTTAGCTGAATTTTACTTTTATCAAGAGCTTAATAATTTTTGAAGTATTTGAATAGCTGAGCTGAGTCAATTAATTCTATTCGTTTCATTTTGATCTCTCTTCTTACTCAAACAATTTTCTTGAAGAATTTACAATTTTATTTTTTGTACTGAAAAAATTATAATTAATTTATTCAGGACTCACTTTTGTCTAATATTAATTTAAAATATTTGATTTTCTTTAATATACAGCATTGAAGAAAATTTTCTTGTGTCCAACTGTATAAAATTTTGAAAGCAATTTTTTCCATTAAGGAATGGCTATAAATAAATGAAAGGTTAAATTTAAAGTATCTTTTTTGGGGAAAAGGATCAAACAAAAACTTTAAAGACAGCTTCATTATTTTATCGAGTGAATAATTAAAACTGATTTTAAGCTGAAAAAAATACCTTTGTAAATAAGATCTCTTTTATGGATTTCTAGTAATTAGGTACTAGAACCATTCTAGAACCATTGTTGAAACGTATATTTATCACTTAATGAGACTCAATTTAATGCATGTTTTAATGAAATGCGCTCAAATATTGAATTTAAAAGTAAAAAAAAAAAGCTATCGAAAGAAAAAGAGTTTACTGTTTCGCTTCTTTAACTACTGTTAATTAACGATTGAAGTTTATTAATGACATTCAGCAATACAATATTCTCTCAAGTCGGAATTTTGAAATTTTTGAATGGCACTTGTTAGAATAAGTATCTATTTTCTAGATAAATGCCTTTTGATACTTCTAGCATTGATTTTCTTTGAGTTTATTTTAAATTTGTCCCTTTTTTCACTGACTTTGAAATGCTCTAGTTCACTTAAGGAAGACAAAAACAACAAATTACATTTAAAAAAGCCATGAAATCGATTATAGACATTAATTTAAATGTTTCTAAGGCAAAATTAGAAATTATTAAAATAAATAAATTGCAACTTATTGTTTTCAAGACTTTAAAACTCACCAAATTAACAAATCAAAGTTGTTCTAAAATTACATTACTTAAAATAAGAATTAATTTTCCCATAAAATTCATTTTCTTTTTTTTACACTAGATGACAAATTTAGTCTTCTGATTTTCAAAATTATTTTCTTGTATTTGACCCTTTAACCATGTATTTTATCCTTTTACCATGTATTTTACCTTTTACTATTTTTTAACTTGGAAAGATAAAATACTGTTATAAGCAATTTAAGAAAACTTCATTCAAATTTCCCTTAAATAGAGTTCGATTTTAATATTCATAGTAGTTATACATTATAATGAATTGATTTTATTGTGAAATTAAAGTCAAATTATTATTACCTTTCCGTCTAATAATCATTCATTCAATTCCACTGAACTAAACTCATTAGGAAGTTTAAGAATTACTGTATATCCAAAATACAATTTACAAATTTGAGTTTAAGTATGCCTTAAAAGCTAATGCAATTGTTTTTGGAACACATCCAGACAATCAGTAAAGTAATAAGTAATGAATTCAGTAAAGAAAACATGGCTTAAAACTATAATTAAAAGTACTGAATGTTTTAAAACTAATAAAAAATTGAAGTGTGAGTTTTTTAAATTCTTGCACAATTTGATTAAAAAAATATTATTTTAAATTTTAACTACAGTAAAATAAACATAGATAAGTTTATCTTATGCCGTGAATTCATGTTAAAATCAATTAATTTAAAATTTTAACTACTAAGGTCTGAAAAGCCTAAAAATGAATAGAATGTATTAAATAAGGAATGAACAAAAAAATTACTTGTTCAGTTGTTAGTTTTATTAATAGTGTTGAAAGTTATAACGTTTTATTGAATGAATGTCATGATATTGAATATATTAATATAAAAATTGCTTTGAGTGCGAACAAAGAAAATATGCTATTTAACCAATAAAATCAGGATATAAATTTATTTTAATCCTTCTCTTTGTTTAAGGTATTCATATCTTTTATTATTACATTCTTAGCAACCATCTCTTCGAGAAAACAACCTATAATGATGCAAAAAATTGTTTTCATTATCTTTTGGATAAAATTACTGCGAATAATTACATGTTACCCAAAGATAAAGTCAAAAATCTAATTACTCGATAAAATTATATCTTTGTCTTATGTGGTATAAGAATTATTAAAGCATAAGAAAAAAAGCAAGAAAATTTAAAAAATACTTTGTATTTTTCTATTAAAAAAACTATTTGATATTTTATATCTGCATCACTTTAAGGTGCTAACAAAATCCAATCATATCCCAGTTTAGGATCTTCGCTGGAAATACAAATAACTTTGAAATGAGATTTCAGTGATTCAGTAAAATTTACTTCAATTTAAAAAAGAAAATCAAAATTACTATAGAATATATATAT
>JAPMOQ010015914.1:5283092-5301576 GCA_026543055.1 Argiope trifasciata
TTTTTAAATTAAATACGAATATTATCTCCCTAATTCCTTACAATTTCTAAATATAATTTAAACCATCCTATTCTTATCACGTATAGATATATAATGCATTTGTAATGTCTAGGGATTCGGATTTCTATCCTTTTCAAAAAATTACAAAATAGCAAAAGTAGCAAAACAGCATTGTTGTTCAATTTCCATTTTACAACAAGAGATAATATTTAGAGATATATAGATGACAATAAACAAACCAAAAGATGGTTGTTTAGGGGCTGTTAACAGCCACACTAGTTAAGGCGAAGGCTAACTGATGTCCTGGCACAGAAGTTGCGAGTCTTTCCCGTTGTTCAGTCGTCCCAGATTGCGGACATGGTTGTTCTTCACTAGAGTTTTACCCCTGTACAAAGGGGTTTTGCAATCAAGTGACACGCGTGAGTAACTAAGGCATATTCTCGGCCCTCGATGGTGCCGCTAAAAGCAAGAGACGTTTTCTAGGTTTAAAATCGTGGACATATCTATGACAAGTGCAATAAGAAACGACAACAAGACAAAGATTACTTAAGTTTAGTTTAGTTATATTAAAGTCCCGTTCAAAGACTACCTAAAATGTGTGGCCTGATACTTTCTCTAGGTATCTTTATAAATGAGAGGGAAAAAAAGAAATAACCCTTTAATAATAATACTTTCATCTTTCGGAGAATTTTATATATATGTTAAGAATTTTCAATAGATTTTATGTTTCTTTCTAATTTTTTATTCTGATATAACTATAAAGCATAGTAATTGGACATGTGAAATTGCGGATACTGTTTGCAATATTTTCGTTTCAAAAGGAAAAATTTAGCTTGTAATTTTAACTGTTTAATCATAACGATTTCTGTTTTAATTATGAACAATAAAAGTAATTGAAAATCAGCTTTTTGTTAGATAGACAATAGGGCACGAATAAACTTGTTTTATGTCCATATTGCAAAAAAATGAGAATTAGGATATTCTAGCAATTAAAAATTATTATTTTATTTAAGTCAAAAGAAAAATATAAATATATAATAGTTTGGAGTTGATGATAATATCTGAAATTAGCGTGAAATCTCAAAAATAAATTTTAATTTTAATTTCAAGTAGAATTTTGAAACCACTTTTTATCGAGACTTCAAAATGAAATGAATGCTAAATTCAGTAGATCCAGTTTGATTAGATAAATTAAACATATTTTTTATAGATAAATTGCACAAAGTTTGTCAAGCCATGTTTTAACAATTTATATCTCAGAATTCATTCGCATAGGGTAAGCCAGCGCAAAAATTTATATGCTAAAATAAATTATTTTTCCCAGAAAGGTTCAACTTAAATTTATTAATAGCATAATTTTATGCAGCATATGTATAATATAAGAAAGATGTATAAATATATTATAAGAAATATGTATAATTATATTATAAGAAATATATATAAAGATATTTTATGAAATATGTATAAATATATTATAAGAAATATATATAAATATATTTTATGAAATATGTATAAATGTATTAGTACATTGTTAACTTAATATATTTTTTTACGATATTAATAATTTTATATCTACAGTTACTATGAATAAAGTTATGCAGATATTTAAACAATTGCAAATATACGTATTTGAAGAAAACGTATGAAAAAAGGGACTTTTATAAATGAGATATATAACTTAATAAAAAATATTATTCCATTCAAAAATGAAATGCATAAACACATCAGCATCTTTTCTAAAATCCAACTAACCATCATGAAAACAATAAAATTGGGACTGAAATTTAAAGGGAGTGCCAAAGGAATGAAATAAGTAGAATGGGTGATAATTTATATGCAAATGAAGTTTCCACACCAAGTAGTTTTGATTTATCGTAGCATTTCCACAAGGCATTTTTTCTTCATCCTCACTTTAAATGCTTGCCTTGCGAAGAGATTACAAAACTGAAGACGGGAAATTTACGAAGTAATGTCCGATGGTCAATGAAGCGAAGAAATTTATTGAATTAGTAAAAAAAAAAATTCTTTTCTCACATCGAAAGCTTCTTTTAAAAAAATGACTCCCTAGGAAATGAATGGACATACGCAGATTTTCAAGAAAATCGGAATTAATTTACTCTGTTTCTGATGGACATGGAAAATGACAAATTTTGAAAGAGCAAGTTACATCCATTTAAGTTGCATAATTACTTTCTTTCTCACTTAAAAATAATTTCTTAAAATGATATTAGTTATGAGAAGAATACATATTTATATGAATTTTACTGTATATTTATATATGTAGATTTAAATAATATTCGACTCTTTCGGTAGGTCAATAGACTAAGGACCTAATAACTTTTGTTATTACAAAAAGTTAAGGCAAAAGCAATAGCTTCGATGACATTCATTTGACCTGAATACAATTATGATGCATTAAACTCTATATTATGTAACAAATTTAAGAAATCATTCTTTCATTAGTTGTCTGGTATATGCAAAATAATACAACTGGAAACTATTTCTTGTCATTGAAATACGTTTCTGATTCACTGTAAATGATTATTGTTTATTTGATTATAATGATTAATAATACAGGGCCAGTGGAACCTAACACAGGGATTAAATTTCGCCAAAATGTGAATATAAAAATATTATTCTTGATTAAAAATATTCCCTTAAAAACATGAAAATTTGACAGAATTTACCATTAGTTTTTATTAAAAATAATTTCATATTGCATGCCAAGGACTATTACTTTCCTGATTAATCATATATTGATTTATATAATCATATATAATTCATATATTGATTTTCCGCAGTTCACATATTTTCTTAGAAAAACTTCTTAAAGCGAAACTGCTAAAATTATTACTATTTCTTCATTACAACGAAATAAAATTATCACAAGAATTAATTGTTCAAAAAAATAAATGTTATAATTAATTAATCGAGTGTAAATGTGATGGCATTTTCTTTCACAACATAAAAACTGTTAAACCTCAACTAATAAGTTTGTCGAAATACGTTTTATTTCTGTCGCTGTAAAGAATATATCCTATTTTTACTTCTTTTGTATGGCTGCAAGGGGTAAACACAATCCAATATTTTTCCAATCAAGTGCCAGCTTCGGATAATTATGATCTAGACTGAGATCATCCCGGTAACTTTCAAATGAGATTTAGCTCTTCTCCTTTCTTAGCCTCTTATGCAGGTCTCGAGATTCAATTTAGCTCATTTGCTCAGTACATCAACAGCTCTTCAATTAACTTCAGTTGGGAATAATGACCATAATGTTTAGAAAAAAAAAAACCTCTTCTCATGAGGCGAAATATTATTAAATTGTTAAAAAAGAAGTTATTTGGTGATAAAGGTTTTAATATAAAAATGTGCGATAGCAAATAATACTAAATGTGAGTTGATCACATTTATATTAACAAACACATTTTTTAAAAAAAATCAGCAAAAGATTTAAAGATGTTTGCATATTTTAATTCATAAATTGTTCCCGAAGTTAAAAGAATTTTAATATTTGTAATATTAAAGAGGAAATTATTTTCTTCGAGATTTATCGCAATTGAAAGGAAACATTTCTCTTACTCTTTTTTTAATTACATGCATTTCCTGACAAGGCATGAGTTTAAATGATATAGCTAGTTCAGAATGCAAAAGAAATTTCTACTGCATTTCCGTTTCTTTAACACTAAATCTTTTTTTGTTACAATACTCCCGCTGGTGTGGCGTGGTGTGGAGAGGGGGGTGCCAGTTCAGGTGTTGTCCTCGTCATCTGACCGTGGTTCAAAATTACAAGGTCCGTCCCAAAATAGCCCTAGTGTTGCTTTAAACGGGACGTTAATATAACTAACCTAAACTTTGTTACAATAGTTTTGTTATTCCACAATGCCATCATGCAGTTAAAACGGTTTTGTATGGAATAATGAAGGTTTAAGCCTCTTAATGGATTTCAAGTCAAATGACGCCTTTAAATCTCAATAAAATAATACGATTTTTATAGGTAAAAGAATGATAAATAATTATTAGAATTTTCCCGCATACCTTTAGAATCTTTGGATATTAATATGTTATATTAATAAGACATATTCAAATTGATATTGATGTCGGTATTACAGACTACAGTGCAATATCTTTTTTATCATTTCAGATTTCCAAAAAGCACAATCATATCAAGAATTTGCTGATTTTAAATCATTAGGGAGAAAGAATCCTATAATTCCAAATGACATCCTTAAATAAGTGAATGATTATTTATATTACGATACTTCAATTAATAAATTCAGTGTTGATAAAACAAAGGTCTTAATTTTTATTCAATTCCCAAATATTATTTGTCATAGTTATTTATATATTGGTGATACCTTCTGCTACAAAAACTTTTAAAACTGTTAATCTTTGAATTTCTTTATTTTAAATCAGTACCTTTTTGATCGTCATCCTTCAAATTGGTGTATATCTCCTAATGTGGCCATTGAAAGGGCTTAATTTAGTAAATTTAAAGTTTCAAATCTCGTTGAGTTTGCTCTCTATAAAACTTTTAAATTTTCAAGTTGATATTGCTTCCGCAATATCTTATTAAACATGGAACTATTTACAAGGAGAATCAGTGGACTATTTAAAAATTTAGGTTTCATAAAAGATTTCAAAATTGCATTAAATTAATCAAATTACAAAGAATATATTTCTTCATGTCCTTCAAAAAAATTGTTCCTGTTGAATAATATATATATTTATTGGTTAAGAATTAACTGTCAAACTACGATTGAATTGGACGTATTGTGTAGAAAAATGATGATTTTGGATTTATGAATTTTTTCATTTACATATACTTATATACTATATATACTATATATACTATATTACATATACTATACTTATTGAGTTTTATTAAAATTTCTTTATCTACAAGAAGCTTTATTTTAAGATAACCAAGAAAATTGTTTACTTCTTATTTTATTTATGCAATAATAATTTTTTCAAACGTTTAACATTACATTTTCCTTCTTATAACAAAATCTTACTTTTGAAATTAGAAAAAAAATTGAAACTCAGAAAAAAATATTTTTTGAGAAAGAAACTTCTATAAAATACTCAAATCCGTCAAAAAACTCATATTCTAAATTCATAAAAAAAATTGAAAATGGATTGATTCTTTCTTTGACTCAAAAGAAATCATACTTTATAGCCATGGGTGTTGAAGATTTTTTCCAGAAAAAAGGACCAGAAAAACAATACAAAGGACACAGAAAGGACAGAAAATTGAAAGATTAACCATATATCACTGAAATTAAGGCTCTAATTTTTCCTGATAGTAGAAGATAATGCAAAAAATACCTTCTTTTTTAAAAAATGAAATTATTTTAGATAAAAGTTACGTTTTGAATTCTGATGTTATTTTATCAGAAATTGAGCCTACTATAACTTCTTCAAAAACCCAGATTCTTACATTTTATAAAATGATTATGTGTTAATTAAGTACTTAATTAAAAATGTTTTCCCTGAGTTTCAGAAAAACAAGATGATTTTTGATTTTTTGGAATATTGAAATATTGAAAGTAAATTCTTGTAAAGAATTGAAATATTCTTTACTAGTTATCTTTTTCCACTCATTTAATTTAAAATAGCATAAGGTGAATGGCATAAGTATTGCAATTTATTAATTTAATTATTATTTCCTTATAAATAAATGCGAATGGATGATTATAAAATTTCCTTTACTCCTGATATTCACTATGAGTCAGCGCTTTTAAGCCAAGAAAGCGTCTTATGCTTCACTAGTGCCATCTAGGGCCAAGTATACAACTTAGCTACTCATGCATTAAAACCCTTTTAAGTGGACGAACTTCGTGACATTCACAGTTCGTGATTTAGATATGAAACAGAGATCGATCACCTTTGATTCAGTACCCTCAATGGCATTTTCTCGAAGTGCAGGAATTTGTGACTAGGGCAGATTTATTATTGCATGCAAAACACATATGGGGAGTCTTCGGCTGGCAGGGTTTGAAATCCCTATTCAAGGGATTCGAATCCAATGTCTTACCAACCAGACTATTCAGCTCACATAAAAGTGTTGCCTGGTATGCAAATATTTAAATCCTAATTTGAATTTGTTTTTAAAATTTCATGACATTCATGAAAGGAAAGAAGTAAAACTTTGTAAAAATCCCTGTTCTAATTACTCTACTGTACTCTAAACACTCCACTCTATTGCTCCAATGAAAACATTGGTATTAAATGATTATTTAGAGATTAAATAGATATGTCCTAAAGCAACATTTATTTCGTTTTTAATGTTTTTATGAAAAGATAATGAAACTCAATTGTAAAATGATTATACATTATAACACGAAAATAGAAAATTAAACTAACAAGGAAGTTTGTATACCTAAATTAAGAAATATTTATTTTATTATAGATTGCGCTTAACAATTGCATCTAATCCACTAATCCACCCATTTATGATTGAAAAAACTGAGTTGAAAAATTAAAAGGATAGGAAGTGGAATAAAAAAAATTAAGACACTTAACAAAATTTTGGTTTTTTAAAAAACCTTTTATCTTTGATGTCTTCTGTATTCAATATATATATATATATATATATATATATATATATTTAAATTTCATAAAACGAATCTAAGTAGAAATACTTTGTCATCCTGAAGTTAAAAGTTTGGAAGAATTATTATAAAGATTTCAAATTCTACTATGATACTGAAGACAAGTCTTAAGTACAAAACACATTTTTTATATTCTGGAATATTTATCTTTTCATCTTATTTAACATGAAAAATTGGAAACATAAATTTGATAATTATCTTGTTGTTTTAGATAGTGTTAATCAAAAATATTTTTAAAAATTATTATATCATAATTTTCTATATTTTTATGAAATGTTTTAAACAAAGTCTGAAATTCTTATACTTAATGCAAACTATTCATACATCTGCTTTTAATAAATCTTTAAGCATTTTCGCATAGTATTTGTGCACTATAAAGAAATGTTTGAGTAACCCTTTTCATTTATTCTCATAAATTTATAATTTTTCTGCATTATAAAGTCTGTTAAAATAATATACCAATGAATAGACGAGAAGGGTTTCATATTTAAATTCAAAATATGGAAAATGTCTACTTTACAATATTCTTTAACAAAAAATCAAATATTTTCAGACTATGAAATATTAAAAAAATATATTATGCTTACAATTCAAAAACATTTTGCTTAATTAAGTATTAATAATTTGTTTAGAATTCGTATTGAACAGTACTATGCTTATTATGCGAATAGATGAGAAGCGTTTTGTATTTAAACTCAAAAATACGAAAAATGTCTATTTTAATTTATTCTTGAATGGAAAACAAGAATAATTTCAGACTATGAGAGAAAAATGTTATGTTTACAATTAAAAAATATTTAATCTGTTTAGATATTAATAATTTGCTTAGAATTCTTTTTGAGCAATACAATGCCTATGATAATGAGCGGTGAATCGTACATTATATTAGAAGAAAGAATGTTTTGTATATTTTTTGCATGCTAATGATTTTGATGCTGTTATTTAAATTAAATTTTAAATGCAATATGCCAATTTACTTAGCTCAATACAAGAAATCATAATTAAGGCTTTTTTAAAAGGAACTAGAACTGCTTTTTTCTTATGGGTTTCTCTGATTGGATGTTTCTAAAATTTTTTTTAAAACCTCTATTAGGTATTTCATTAAATGTTTAACATATACAAAAATTCTGAAAATGAGCACTATTTTAATCAATCATCATCACCATCATAGTCGCTTCTGTTTGAATTTTATCTATTTCACAACTTGCACCATTGTCTTCATCAGGAAGAACTTTTTAAAGAGAAAGAATAAGTTAAATTTCCATTTGATTAGTTTAATGAAGCAAACAATTTTGGAAATATTGCAAAATTTCATATAATATAAAAAGTCAAAAAGTGAAAGATTTTGACAAATATATTATAATCAGTAAATAATTTGCTTAATAACAAAGGGAGAAATTTTATTCATCCCATGAATCAGTCTATCAATCCTTTTTACTGACATGAATCTCTAACTCTCTATTGTCTCTTAACTGCAGTAAAGAAAGGAAATTTGATTAATTAATTGTTCTCATCAGCCTTTATCAAGTACAGTTAGTGGTGGGAACATGAAGGTGTTAACTTATATACTGTCCAAATAAGTACAGATTTCAAATTAACTCAAAAAGATATTAAAGACTTCGAAACAAACTTGTATTTAATTCGCTTCAATGATTTATAATTTTTGGGTAGTCTGGGTTGGCCTGACCAAATTATTAAATAGATCGAGGAAGAAAATAATTACTTTTCAACAGAAAACCATTTGATTCCGGTAACAAATGTTTAAAGGAAATTCGTCCTTTTACAGGTTCTACGAAAATCAAGGAGAATACGAATCAGATATTCCACAAAAATAGAGTGGAACTTAATTGTGGAGGCACTGGATCAGAAAGGAAGTTAGAAGAAATGGATAGTAATTTATATGCAAATCATGCAGTATTGATTTGTCGTACCCTTTTATTTTTCAGCCTGTTTTCAAGAACCTGCCATAAAACGAAGAATACACGATTAAGAAAAGAAAATAATTGAACTGCTATTTAAACGTAACTGAAACAGAAGGATTTAATGAATTATAAAAAAAATGTTTATAACTTTAGCAAAAAAAAGTTATATTTAGCAAAAACAAATGTATTGTTTGAAGAAATAGAAATTATTTCTAATTTTTATTATAGAAATATGAAAAATTCATAATTTTTTATGAACAATTTTGTATTTATTATGTAAAGCAAACAAATTTCACAAAATTTTCGTTTCCTAAAAGGCAAAGCTAATTTTGAAGAACTATAAAATTTATAATTATAAAATGAAATGGTAATAAATTTAAAGATATTTCAGAAATTTTCTAAAACAGATGAGTTTAATATAACTGTGAAATGGAAATAACTGAAAAACAGAAAAGAAAATTTTTAAAAATAAATACGTATTTCAGATTATTGTAATTTTAGAGACATAGTTAACCCTTTGTTTTTCTTCAATAAATATAAGATAACTTACTAAATTAAAAATAATTCTGCTATATTTTAAGAGTTTAGGAATTTTTTTTTCAATTATGTTTATTCAGTGCTATAATATATTTATTTTAGCATTTTAAAAGTTTCTTAAAAATAGTTGATGGTATTTAACCCATTTTTTACCCATAACTTATTAGTTTATAGGTATTTTGTGACATAAAAGGATTTACAAAAGAAGAGTTTCTCTTTTGTAAAATTCAGCACTAAAAGGTAAATAATAAATGTTTTCATTTTCTCTCTGCAATTACAATGTCAAAACTGCTGACTTTGATTTAGTATTAAGCTTTAATTTAATGGGAAAAAAATTAACATTTTTTGGAGTATGCATTTATGTTCCTTTTCTAAGACAATCACATTTTTATTATTACTGGAACACTTTTCATGAGAAAGTTGCTCAGCATTTTTAAGATCTCAAAATAATATTAAATTAAAATAATATTAGATCTTACCCTGCAAGCCCTTCATATGTTTTGCAATCAATAAAATTTAATTATTTTTATCTAATCAAGATCTAGCCCGAATGCATATATTTTCATATAATTACATATCCTTCCGAAAAATATAAATATTGGAAATTAGTGGGTCGTAAAATAAACGACAACAAAAAGTTTGGAGAATTTATGCGTAAAATTAATGACATATATTTAATTACTGACATATATAAAATTACTGACATACATTACTGATGAATATATTTAACAAAGCTCCCGAGTGAAATTTTTTTTAAATGTTCTCTCATTATTAAGGAATATGGATAAAATTAAATGTCGAGAATTAAAGTTTAAATTAAATGTATAAAGAAAAATTTCGAAAATTTTTAATTAAACTAAATTATTGAAAATACAAAATGTATGAATTCCTATAGAAGTTCATAAAAAATTAAAGAGCTGATTTCAAAAATAAATATACCGTTAATATTAATCACAGAAAAAAATATATGAATTCATTTTTCATCAGCTAAAACAGTAATTCAAACTACTATACAAAAAATCCTCTACAAGCTTCATTTTCATTCTTTATATTTAAATTCTTGACATTAGATATAACTTTTTTTTCTAAAACTATTTTCTGTATTAACAAATTTTTCTGTAGTTTAAATCCATTAGATGAAAATCCGCTGTTATTTTCAAACTATTTTCTGTTCAGAATTTTTATTGATTTTATTTTAGCATCAAGTGAATTTCAAGACCTAACAAAACATCTTTTATATTTTTGTGCATGTACTATAATTTTATGAATGTAGTTTAAAATTAATTTAGATGCATTTTTATGCCCAATTTATTTTATTTACATTGCATTTTTGTTTTATTTCAATCCTTTTTTCTTTTTTTTTTCTAATGTGTGCTGTTACTCAGGTATTTCAAAATGTCTTGCTTAAAAACAAACAAGCAAAAATTATTCTTAGTTTACCATTATTCACTTCAAAATATTTATTTAGAAATTTACATTAAAAAGATGCGAATTATGAACTAGGAGTTTCATATTTATTAAACTTTTATCATTATTATGCATCCATACAGCAAAATATCTGTGAAGGAAAAAGATGCACCATTATTGATTTCTTTTTTAGATAAGATAATTGAAATAAATACTTGGAATGATCTTTATAAGTTGACATTTAATTATAATTTTCATATCTTATGTGAAAAATAAACTGACAAAAGTGTGTGAAAATAAATAACTTATCATTTTCGAAAATGACTTTTCTTATTTTAGACATTTTCGATGGTTTTATCAATTTGTTGTATCATTTATGGGATAAAGCAGAATCCATCCAAGTATTCATTTAGACATACTTAGGATAATTAGGCTCTAAGTTTGTACAGCTTCGTATAGACTTTGGTTATTTCTTGTGTGAACCAAAATTCATACTTAGCTTGTGAAAGCCAAAATTCATTCTTGGCTTGTAGAGACACTCATTACAGATTTCAAATTATCCTTTTAATCTGTTACTACCAAATCATAAATTTAATTAACTATTTAAGTACTTATGTTAAATAATTGATAAATAATTGTTGAATTAGGAGCCGAAAATAATTCATCTCTAGGCAAGAATTTTCAAAATCAAGTTCGATGTACTAGAATCAGATTTAAGTTATCTAATTAATCTGTCAACGTAAGGTGACAAATTAAAAAAAAACTCTTTAATTATCAATTTTAGTTCATTTTCTAGATCACTGAAATTGAAAACAATGAATAATACCATTTAAAATGTTTTATGTAACTTGCAACTCAGTCAAATGGAGAAATTAAGGTAAAAAAAAATTGAGAAGATGATGTAAAATGCAAAACATCCTAACACAAACTCTAACAAATATTTACGAATTCTTTTTCTATTGAACAAATTTACAGCTCTTATAAAGGCAGTGAGCTAGGATCTGAGAAATATTTGCATTTATAAGAAAGTTATAGCTGTTTGAGCATTTCCTAATTCAAAATTTATGAAAATTCGTATATGTAAACATCATTCAGCAGCTCTAAATCAAAAACTATTCACCTTAGAACTATTATCCTAGTTCATTGCCTTAAGAATTTTATAGATACAAGGTGGCCAGAAATAAAACACCCCTACTCTGACCTCCATGGATATCGAACTACTCAGTGTAAAGGCTCAAAATTTTGTACACATACTATTCAAAATATGGGGAAACGGATTTCAAGAAAAAAAAATTAGTTCCTGAAATCACCGATAGGTGGCGCTGCACAACTGGAACTATGATCAAAAGACACAAATAATAATAAAAATTAAAATGTTTATGCGGAATGGAATGCTTCCATGCTTCCTTTTTAATTTTTCTGCCCCTTATGGAAAATAAAAATAGTAAAGAAGCTAGAACTCCCGTTGTAACTGCAATTTCATACTGTAACCAGAAAAATTTGCATAAAGCATGGTTAGAAGCCATGTTCTGGGTATAAAAGAAGTTAAAAGGTGGGGAATGTCATTCTTATTAGTGATGGCTGTCACGCTGCCAGAACGCGCTTTGCTTGTGAAGTTGTTTTACGAGAATAAAGGAAATGCTCCAGCAGCACTTCGAGAGTTTCGCCGACTTAAGGATTTGCGTAAGGGACCATTGCTTCCACAAGCTCTCAGGAGAATGATCGCTCGATTCGAGGAAACTGGACATCTTGGAGTTCAGCCTGGTCGAGGACGCAAACCGGTTCGTTCAGATGTCGTTGAAGATGTTGCCACCGGTATTGTTGAACAGTCAATGGATAATGTTTTAGGCTGCAGTAGTGCACGTGCAGTGTCACGACACTTGGGTGTTCCCTATAGCACAGTGTGGAACGTACTCAGAAAAATGGTGCATTGTTTCCCGTACAAAATCCGCCCTAATCAACAATTGCTGGCCACAGACAGGGAGATGCGACTGACCTTTGCATTGACATTTCTTGCTAGAGTTGAAGTGGATGCATCGTGGCCGTGGCAGATTCTGTGGAGCGATGAGGCCCATTTCCACCTCAGTGGAACAGTGAACACCCATAACTGTCGCATATGGGACACGACAAACCCCCGTACCTTCCAAGAGATTCCACTCCACTCACCGAAAGTTACAGTCTGGTGTGGATTCACAGCCACATTCATCCTTGGACCGTTCTTTTTCGAAGAGGTTACTTCCAATGGCCTTGAGACATGTACCGTGACGGCCAACAGGTACAAAAGGATGCTCGAAACATTTGTTGTACCCCATTTGCAGCAGCGCCAATGCCTTGACACCATTACTTTTATGCAAGATGGAGCACCTCCACACATTGGACTCCCTGTGCAACAGTTTCTTCGCCAACATTTCACCACTGACAGAATAATCAGTCGCGCGTTTCCGACAACTTGGCCATCTCGTTCACCGGATCTTAATCCGTGTGATTTTTGGCTTTGGGGACACTTAAAAAACCTTGTTTATCGAGAACGTCTGATAACCTTGGCAGATTTGAAAGAGAGTATCAGTCTGCATGTGAGAAGCATCTCAGATGACCAGTTACGATCCGCAGTTGAACAAGCTGTCCACAGACTTCACATTTTACATCTTCAGGAAGGGAACCATATTGAGCAGCATTCCCTGCATCGATAACGTCCTTGTTTCATGTATGCTTGGTACTTTCAAATAAAATGTGTTTAAAACGTGTTTTTGTGTCTTTTCAGCATACGTCCAGTGGTACAGCGCCACCTATCGGTGATTTCTGGAACTAAATTTTTTTTTCGTGAAATCCGTTTTCCCATTTTTTGAATAGTATGTCCACAAATTTTCAAGCCTTTACACTGAGTAGTTCGATATCCAGGGAGGTCAGAGTAGGGGTGTTTTATTTCTGGCCACCCGGTATTACTCTTATTGCACACTATATTTTTGATTAAATTATATTTATACAACAAATACAACCACTGTTTATTTGTTGTATTTACTGTAAACTAAGCATGTATCTAGTGATAATCATTTTACAATTGATGCATTTTAGCACTTTAATTTTGGGAACATTTCAGTGATGCATAAATTATACTACTCTTACTTACTTGTTAAACAAGAAGAAGTAATATATTACTTGGTAAGACACCAACTGCTCAAATTTTTTTGTTTTAAAAATATACTATAACAAATAAACTTGGTTGTTTTTAAATATTTTCATGTGCTATCTGTTTTTAATTATTGTGCATAGATATGATTTTATCCTTGGTGAGACACATTACAGTCAAAACTTGGACAAGAAAAATGCAAATAAGTTCAAAATAATTTATTGAGCATTTTTATTTGGAGGCAATAACAAGTAAAATTTATTGAAATGTGTTTATTTTTGTAAGCAAGTAACCAAATGAATTAAATTATTTTCATTATATACATTTATTATTATTATCTTCAAGCAAAAAATAATAAAATCTCATATTACTGAACTTTTAGTTAGTTTAGCTGGAAAGTTTTAATTTTCTTTTGGCTTTGAGTGATTTTCTCTAATTTACTTGTCATCCTGTTCTTCTTGATAAATCGTACCATATGTAGCTATTTTTTCGAAGGCAAATTCTTATAAATAGATATTAGAGGCATTCAAAAACCGTAATTATTCATGCTATTTAGAATTCATAATACTGTTATTATTGTTTTTGTAGCTCTTTAGATTTTAATGTGATATTATGCTTGAAAAAGTATTACAGAAAAACTGAGGTGGAAGCAATATTTTACATTTAATGATACCATTATTAAGTGTTTGGCAATTAAAAATTTGGATTTATATTTCTAACAGCCTAAATATAATAATATATATCAATAATAAAATATATTATATACTTTATACATGAATAAATGAGTACAAATTTATGCATAACAATATACAAATATAAATAATAAATAAAAATTTGCCATTCAAATTTATTTAGAATAATATCTAGACTTATTCTTTTATGGCGTATGCGAGCTCAAATTTAGATTGATTCCTCTTTTCCCAAAGCACTCGGAGTACCTTCTAGAAAGTGTGACTGTTCAAGTTTCATCAAAGCCAGAAAATAATATTTATCCTGTTTAAAGCAAGACTCTAATACAGGGTGATCACAAAACCTATTCCTGGTCATAAAATTAATGTAGAGACTTTTATAATTCTTAATTTAAAAATCCAATGACATAATTAAATTTATCATTGGCTTGATTTTAGAAGTAGGAAGTAATTATTCTAGTAAAAAGAGAACATGCAAAAAATATTTGTTTCCTATGAACAAAAGAGCCTTTAATGAATTGAAAATGGTATGAGTCTTGTACGAAAGAGAGATTTCGTGAAACTATTGAAACATAGCTAACTCGAATTGTTCTAATAATTTTGCTTTAATCTGAAACATTTTTCTTGGTATTTTTGAACTTTTTGGAAGGCTTATCCCAGTCTTTGATACAAAATTTAAACGCTCATATATTTATATACAACGTTAGATCTATGATTGAAACACTCTCTATGACATTTCAATTGTTGTAGAGGTTCGAAATTTTAATACAAATATGCAATATTTTGCATCTCTTTATTTTGGAAAATGCAACTTTCAAAGCATTCAAAATATACAGATCATAAATTAATAAATCTGTCAAATCATATTTTCAATGTCCCAACATTTCTTCAATTATTCTATATATTTTTCTAAACTCTAAAATAATGCAAAATTTAAACGTTTAGCAACATTCTGCCAGTAAAAGGAAGAAAAAAAAATATGCGTTAGAAGTCACATTTCTTTTGAGTTTATAAAAAAATCATGAGAAAAATCTTTACCTTAGGAAAATATGAATTCAGAAACAATTTTAGAAACTTTTCAAGATTTGAAATCCAATATCTAATAAATCGCCGAAATATAGGAAATGATTCAAATTTTCCATAGATGTGAAAAAAAAACTCCTCTGCGAATTTCAATCTGACAAATTTTTCTTAGATAGAAACAATGTATGAAAAGATGGGAATTCTAGAATAAAATTTCTGGAAAGATGATTGAAATATTCATAACATATTTTTGAAAGTTTCTGTGTCGGGTTTAGGAAAAAAAGGTTCTGAACTTTTTTTAAGGATTTAGGATATATGAAGACAAAATTTGCTTAAAGTATTTATTTTCTTCAGCATCAGGATTACATATATGTCTGACCATATAAAATATTGTTGGGAGATGTAAATGTTTAAATATTATAATCCAATCGAATACTAGTATGTTTGAATTTGAATTTTAAATGTATTAGGACGCCCCATAAGTTTCGTTTCTATTTCTAATGTAATGAATAAACACTATTTACTATTTAAATTATGTATTTTGTTATATAAGAACCCTTTTGCTCTATTACCTTCTTCTCTCTCTCAGAATGCCTCATATGATTCCTTTCCAAAATTTTTGAGTTTTGGATAAGATATAATCCTCGAGGTGTGCTTTTATTTTGCTGATGAATTAAAAATTCTTATCCTGAAGATAATTTGTTTAAGCACAAAAATAAATAATAAACAGATGATGTGAAATCTGGAGAGTATCAGGATGCAAGTAGAACTGTAAGAGATTTCTCTTACGATTAATACATGTGGTCTCGTTTTGTCATGATGAACAACAGCGCCTGATCGGCTTATTAATTCTGGCCGTTTTTTTGTTATTTTTTATTTATCCAGTTGATTACAGTATTTCGTGGAATTTACTATTTCACCTTGAGAAAACGCTTGTAGAAAATTATGCCTTTCTAATCCTACCAAATGAACAGAGGAACTTTATTTGGGGGGAGGTGTTCTCCCGGCTTTGCGACATTTGAAGTCCTATTGTCCTTATACTAAGTAAGTTTTTTGTGCCCATTATCGTATAAAATTGAAGTTTCGTCTTCAATGATTTCTTTGAAAACGTATTCTTGAGATAAGCTGAGAAGGAATCTTTTGGGACACCACAATAAAATACTTTTAGCAATAATCAGGAGATTCGAAGCCACTAAGAAAAATGGTTCTTTTTTAGAGATCAAGTGGTTTAGTGATTATGGGCATTTAGATAACAGATGATTTCACTTTAATAATTTATATGATTCATCGTTTAACTGTATTTATATATTGGGATAAAAGTTTTTTTTGTCAATTTAGGAATAATTCCACCTAAATAAGTCTCAAATTTCATGATAGTAATTAGGAATTACTATCATAATAATCTCCGACTTTTATCCTTTTCATTTAATATGGAGCGAAACAATAATCAAAAATAAGGTAATGACTGATTCCCATTTCATTTTTTTTCAGTAATGCGAGATTGTCTATGGGTAGCTCGTCTTCCTTTTAATCTGGATGTACTGGGTTCGAGTGAGATTGTTCTTCACAATATCTTATATCTGTGAGGTGTGTGCAAGAGCCATTCTGTAAAAAAGGGTTGTGTAAGCGAATGGGCGAGTGTCACCTTCATAAAAAGTGGAAATCAGATTTCTGCCCTAGGGTGTTTGGAAGTTTTTACCCTCAAAAGCTACTGAATCCTTTTTTTCTTGGCAACATGGACACTAAATCCTCATCATAAATGTGTGATAAAAAGTTCTAAGTTCTAAGTTTAAAACCATTCAGATTCTAACTCTAACCAATCCTAGAAGCAAATTGTTCGATATTCGTCGTCCCAAATACGCTTTTGCTGGTGTATAATGAAAGTTCGAAAAGAGATTATTTAGTCAAGAGCACTCGCACTTGTACAGAATTTCAATCGAAAACTATACTAAAATTCTTTCAAAACAGAATATTAATACAACTGAATTCAGCTGTCACAAATAATACACAATGGATAGAAAGTTACAAAAAGTCTGTATATAAAAAGTAATATATACAGTAATATATAACAGTAATATATAATACATTCTTAAGAAACTAAGTAGATCAGAAATAATGAGATAAAAGTTCATTTTTTTTCTAGAAGAATTAATGACTTTCATAAAAACTCGTTATTTTTAAAGATATATAAAATTAATTATAATTCAAATTATTAACGTTATATATAAATTACGTCAAGTAACATAACATATAAACATTGTAATAATTTTCTTTTTCAAAAAAGTTTTTGGACGAATATAATTTATAACAATGTAATTCGAAGTGTATGAAGAAAAGAATTCCCTAATTAAATGAGAAAATTAACATAATCCTTTTTTTTTCTTTTCAAAACTAGAATAGTATGTAAAATTGTTCCAATATTATGTGTTTTTTTTTTATTAGTTTGTTGTACAAATCTACTTTATAAAATGAAATGAAAGCGAAAGTCGTAATTAAAGAAAAAAATAATCCAATATTTTCTTTAACTAGATAACAATAAAAAGTTTCTGATTTTTACTACCATATGACAGTTTGTTACAACTAGAGTTAATTTAGTTCGGCAAGCTTTCAGCGAAGTGACACAAACAGAATTCTAAAAAATTAAAAAAGAATTTCCATAGCCAGAAAATGGAAAGCCATTCCTATTTATAACCAAATGAAATCAAGAAGATGAATTATGTGTAAAAGAATACTACGCCTTTTTGAAACTTTTATTTTTGCAAACTGCAAAAGGTTTTAAACGGTATAATAATTCAGGTAATTCTTCAATTTGCTTATATATATATATATATATATATATATATATATATATATAACATCTAAGATAAATTAACATTCTTAAAAAATCATATGGACAAAAAATTTAAATCCTGTTAATGAATATATTCATACTAGTAAGACATATTTGTTTATTTAACCAATTTCATTTGAAATAGCTCTGTAAAATACCATTTAGCCTTACCATTCAAAATGGATAAATGCTTTTAATAATAAAATTGATTTTTAGATTTTAAATACTTACATAATACATAATTGTAACATGCATTTTAAGTAATAGAAATTATTTTGACATCTACTATATAAATATTTATGATACTCAAACATTTAAATAAGAATCCTCTAAAC
>JAPMOQ010015914.1:5301976-5323399 GCA_026543055.1 Argiope trifasciata
CAAAATGTCAATAAATTTCCGTATTCTTGGTGATTTGTAAAGTTTAAAATTAAGGTTGTAGTGTAGGTTCAGTGCCAAAATACTCAAAATACGCTATTATTGTATACATTTTATTGTATGTGGTGGGGAAGGGGGGGGCGAGGAAAATTATGATTGAAAATTGGGCCGTGAATATTCAAAGGTTGAGAAACACTGCTCTAAACAATTAGCATATTTGTTGGATTTTTTTTACTTCAGTGATATTTTAAAAACGTTGTTTTGAAGTGCTTAGTGGATTTTTGAAGGTTTTTTTTTGGTATTATTTTATTAATGGTCTTTCGGTGAATAAGTTACAAGGGGTGTTGAAACGAAAAGGTCAGAAACTACACTGTGGGTATAAATGAAGATTTTATTCGAAGTATATTTCGTAGATCTGGGCACAACGATCCCATTAATTAACAAGCCGAATAATTCCTTGTTCCCAGAATTCCTGTGGCCGTACACCCAGTCATTCACAGCATCCTTTAGTTTGCCATCCGAGTCGAAGTGCTTCCCTGTCAGATGTTTCATCACGGGCCAATAACATGAAATTAGCTGAGCGACATATCCGGGCTGTAGGGTGGTCGGTCGAGATGCTCAAAATAGAGCTTGGCCAGTTCCGCGTGTGTGACCCGATGGATGTGGAGACGCACGTTATCAAGGAGCAAAAACAAACCCTATATGAGTAGACCCGGTATTTTGTTTTTGGTGAACCTGTATAGTCTTAGATAATGCCCCTCTTTCCTCGAATTTTGCAATGTAAATACCCTTTTGTTTTCACATGCACAATCCCGTCATTTGGAAAGCGTTCTTTATAAGGGTATCTGCTGTCTCTTGCGCATGCTCCGATCTACGCAAGGGACTCCAATCGCATTTCTAGATGTATCGGTATATTCACTCATTGTGACATAAGCGAATATGCTAACAGTTATGTTGTTATGAATTTTCGTAATTTTCTATTTTTACAATTTTTGTAGTAATATACAATTTGTAATTTTTGATTTTGTAAGAACTTTATTAAACTAAATTGATGAAATGTTGACTCCTAAGGATTGGTTATAAAAATCTCATAATAATTCTTTAGTTATTGTAAAAATCTTATTAAAAAGGAATCTTAGGATGTTTAGATTATGATTTACATGTGTAAAACAACCCATAATTTTAAACATTCTCAAATTTACGCTTAAAATCAATGTCGACATTATTTTAACATTCTGAGTTTAACAACAGTAAGTTTGTTTGGAGAAGGTTAAGCCAGTTTCCAATCCGATTAGCTCTGTAAAATAGGTATTGTTATGATTCACATGATTGAGTTCTTCGCATAAAAGTCTATGGATGACAATAAGCACTTCGAGAGAAAATTGCTTATGCTCCTGTCACTGCTAGTTAAGGCAAAGACAACGGAAGCAGTATGGTGAAATATTTCCTGAAGGTATCTTAATAAGCGTGAGGAGAGAGAATTAATCCTCTAGCGCCGATGATTCCTTTCAAAAGATATTTTGCGAATTTTGATGTACAAGTTTAGAAGTTTCAAAGGATTTTATTTTCTTGTTGATTTTCTGCTCTTTGTATCTAGAGAGAATTATAGTTTGAAAGCCAAAATTGCGGAAGTTGACTTTAATAATGTTTGAAAGGAAAATTCTACTTGAAATTTGGAACTGAAGTGAGGCTTTTAATCTGGGACATTAAAATTCAAAACAAATTAGTTTGTTTGAAATAGGCATATTTACACTTATTCAAAACTAAGAAATTAGAATAATTACTAAAATTATTTTAAAAAATTTGATTTTAAATGAAGGCTCCAATTGCCATGAAATTTGAATATGTTATTTAACATTTCAAACAGAATTAATACATTAGACAGGTTGTTTCAAACCTCGTCTATAAACTCAGAGGGATGGTATAGTAGAGAACGTTGTTACAAATCACATTCATACAGGTTTGGTTTAGTTACATTAACGTCCCGTTTTAAAGCAACACGAGAGCTATTTTGGTACGGACCTCGTAATTAAACTGGCACCCCCCTCTCTACACCACGCCACACCAGCGGGAGGAATTTGGCCTGACAGATTTAGCGTGCAAGATACCCCCTCACACGACGGTTCTTCGGTGGAATCGAGTATCGAACCTGAAACCCTTCGGTTCCGTAGCCGAAAACTTACCACCAGGCCACCGTGGCCCTCACATTCATACAGAAAATCATGGATATAAATATCATTCTGATGTGATAAATAAAGGCGCATGAAAGACAATAATATAAAGTGGTGAAACAAATTTATTACACAATAAAAGAATACAAATTTGCGTACAGTCATCTCAAATAGTGTTCAAAATTACATCCACAGGCATTGATGCATGTATGTATTTATGCAACATAGATTAGTGAACATTTTCGAAGATGCAGATGCCTGACATTTTATGAATCACTACACAAATCAAAAGAAGGTGCAATTTCGAAATTACTGGTGAGTCATAAGTAAGGGTCTTCCTGATTTCATAAGAAAATCATCCAGAGGGGTTAAAGAAGTTGGTGTTGTGGGTCATACGAAAGATATACCATGTACAATTCAACGATTTCCATAGGTCTGGTTCAAACGTGATGGTGCACTTTCATGTTAATATCACATTCAGAGTTGAATATGTGCAGTGAGGTGACAAAATTAAGCTGTTCTGAAAATATCTCTCGAAGACTGATCAGATCATTGCGACTATCCCGTCGAGATGGTAAAACATGCAGCCCTGCAAGACAGTCATGGACACAACAAACACATATGGATATTAGGAAGTCACATCGTATATGTAAATTTAAAATACGTGTCTATTATCAAAATATATTATCAAAAAGCTATTATTATTTTCAGAAAATTTAGCCTTTTGTTAAATTTATAAGATGATAGGTCATCTCAGGCGAATCAGTTTCAAACAAATTTAAATTTCCAAAATCAATTTTTTAAGTCAAAATATTATTTATTCCTTCTGATATTTATCCAGAATAGTATTTTATATTTATTTAAAGACTAAATATATATATTAATACTCTCAAATATTTATGCCTGTTTTAGATATCACTAATTTAATACAATATATTTTACCTTCAGCAATTTGTGCCCGTAACCACAAAAAATACTTTATAGAAGAAAAAAACCAATATCAATATCAGAAATGTTATCAGTGTATATACAATATATATAATAAATAATCAGAATTTCCTGCAAGATCTCAGCAAGCCTCACAAAAATAAAAGAACGGGAATGAAATATTAAGAGAATGAGCAGGGAGTCAGTAAATATGGATGATAATTTATATGCAAATGAGAGTTTACACACCATGCAATCTGAATTTCTCAAAGCTTTTCTGCAGATAATTTTTTTTTTCATTTTGACTTCAAACGCTTATCTTAAATTGAGATTATGGGATTAAAAAAAGGAGAAATATTGGAGCTATGTTCCTTGGTAAGTGACGTAAAAAAATTTATTGGATTGGAAGAAAAGCTACATTTTTTTTCTATACTGCGAAAACATTTTTTTAAAATGAAGATTTTAACCCAAACGTATTAGAAAGAGTAAAACGTATATCTGAAAAGTGGAGTGATATTTTATTCTTATTTTAAAGGAAGTTGCAATATACTGACGTTTGCAAAGAAGCATTGAGTCTTAAAAAATAATTCTTTTTTATTTTTTGTACACACACACACTACTCAAATGCATACTATACAGAGCAATAAATTCTCTATTGTTTCTTACAGATGGTTGCTTCATTTACACATTTTTGGTCTATTAACTAAAAAAAAACTTTTTGTTGTTTTAAACTTTAAAATTTTATAATCTAACTTGAAAATAAAAACATTTAATTAAAACTTAGTTCTTTTAATGTATAAACTTTTTAAAAATATTATAGAAAAAATGTAAATTTAAAATAGGTACTTTTCCATTATACTAGCGCAGGTGGTTAAGTCGCCAATAATGATATATCCAACGCCAAATGGAATATCATCGCTGGAAACCTTTCACCGCTACATTTTAAAAGCAAGTAACGGTCATTTTTTCGCCTGAGCAGAAAAATCTACCTGGCGAGATTTGCGCAAGTACAATGAAAAAGTAACCTAAATTATACTTCTTATTAATCTTTAATAATGATTAATATATAAAACGCAAAGGAGCGCATTATAATATTTTAATTTAATCACTTCCTCAAACTCACATTTTTTATCTATAACTTGATGAAGCCAAATTTTTTTCAACATTCCAAAAACAACAATTATAGACAATGCCGATAAATATTATATTTGAGGAATTCACGAAGAAGTAAATTGCAACGAAGTTGTGTTTTTCTTTGGTTATTTTTTGTTAAGGATATTTTTCTATAAATAAGAAAAATTATGCATGCTTTCAGATGAAAAGAAGGCCCTATTGATGAGAAATGTGAACTACCTTATAAGAATTAATATTACATTGCATATTTTCACATTAACTTTTTAACAGATTTTCATTACCTAAAAGTAATGATTTAAAATTAAAAAAATACAATTTTCCAGAAAGTAAATAAATAATCCCTTTTACGAAGAAAATAATTCTTTTTCAATTATATATGAACAAAAGAAAATACTAATTCTTTTGGAATTTCTTTGAGAAATAATAGAAATAAAGGAGTGGAGCTGAAATATTAACGTGTTAAGTTAGAATAGAAATTAATAAAAATGGATAATAATTTATATGCAAATGATTCTTGCACATATTATAGTTATTTGTAGAAGTCTTTGGAACTGATGAGTTTTCTTGATCAGTTTTCAAGAATCTGACTTGGAAAGAAGATTATATGATTAAGACAGATAAATATTTGAAGCCTTATTTGATTATTACTAAACCGGAAAATATTTGGAACAAGGCAGATTTTATTTTTATATCAGAAAAGGAAATATATGATTTTAATTCACTGAACTGAATTAATAAATGCATTTCCTGTAGAATGTGGAATGGTTTCTAATGATTATTTGCATATGGATGACAAGTCTCAGAAATGTATCCCATTCATAGTCCTATCAAACAATTCTTTCTTGCAAAGAATGTTTTTATTATTTTTTATTTTTCATATTTCTCCTTCAAATGTTCTTGAACAATCCCTATTTAATATATTTAATACATAAAGCATGATAAAATGAATTAAAATTTACTTTGATCAAAATACAAGGTTATCTTTTAAGAACCAATTTTCTTAAAAATTAGAATGTAAAATAAGAATCATATGAGGGTATTGCGTATTATTGATAAAATGTATTTTATATACAAATCATAAAAGAAAAATGTGAAGCCATAAGTGAAAAAAACAATGAAAATAAAATAAAGAAGAACAGACATTCTTAAATTGAATACGAAACCTTGCTAAAAATGTCCCTTAGCGTTGCTTCGTTTTAAGGTCATGATGTAAAAAAATAATTAAAAAGATTACAAAAATTACAAAATGGTGATTAAAAATATTTCTAGGAACTTTTTTAAACTGTTTTTCTCCGGTGCCTTTTTTCTTTTAATGTGTTAAGAAAAATAAAGGAAAGAAAGAAATTTTAATTGAAACCTATTTCAAAAACTTATTCTGTTGAATAAAATTTGGGAATATTTTGACTCGTAATTCTTGATATTATAATATTATGCTTGTCTTAAATTTTTTATAGTAACTAAAGAACACGTAACTGTATCTGATAAAAATATTTCGATATTTCGATTTATTTTGAAGACTCCCAAAAACACTGCTAGAATGGAGAATCATTGGATGACAGCTTCTAAAACGTTATATTGCACATTATTTTGCTATAAACTGTGCCATATAACGTAATTGTTCTTGGTTCTGAAACAATTTCAAAATCAAACAAAATCAAAATATTTAACTTGTTTTAGATTCTTAAATTTTTTTATTTATTTTAAGCAGTCTTATGTCCTGGTTAGTCATTTTTACATTTAAACCCCATATATCAACTTCCGCTAAAGTTTTGTAAAATATTAAATCTTTCATTATGTTTAGAGATTTAAAATTAATGTAAAGATTTTTTTACAAAGTGCTTTTGTTTCTGTTATGAATTCTCTCTATTCTTTTGACTAGCAATATTTAATACAGTTTTGATTTTGTACTTTAGTCTTTTTCCATCATCATCATTTTTATTATTACATAAGTCTGTATTATCTGTTTCGCATGTCAAAAATCATTAACAAATCTAATAATTCAGAAACTTGTGGTTTCATGCCTAACTCTAAATCCAAGTCAATATTCAAAACTGTAGTAACTTGGAAAGTGGGATATTAGTCTATTGTTTCATCCAGTTATGAGATGGCGTAATTTGCTAATTGCTTAGTTTGAAAATTTAATTAAGAATATAAGAAATACGAATATAGGAAGTAGTATTATTTTATCATAACTATAGATATCGAAAAAATGTTTGGTTTCCAATCCGATGTTTCTTAATATTCATGAACTAATAATATACTTCATTAAAAATTAATAATATAAACTCTCCGATTTTCAAATCCACTTCCTTTTATCAGAACTAAATATCTTTCTTATAAAATAGCTCTGGAGAAAATTTAGATAGTTCCTTTATTGTTTCTAAGATAAGATGATTGAAATAATTACTTGATAACCTCTCTGAAATTTAATATTTATAATAATTTTCTGATTACATGCGAAAGAAGAGAGAAAAAGTGGCTAAAAATAAGCATTTTGACAGCTAAGAATCTAATTTCTTTTACTCCTGGCATTTAAAAAGATATATGATGTTTCTCTCTTTCTTTTTTTCCCATATTTGTGGGGAAAACCGAATCTAATAATATTTCCTATTATATCATACATTTGAATAATTATGATTTCAGATCTGAGTCCCTTGATATGAGATTTGCTTATCTCTTTTCTTAGCTCTTTATAAGGATGTCTGATTCATTTTGATCTTTAGACGTCTTCAATACCATAGCATTCTAATTAAGCTGGTAATAATGACATGAAAAATGTAATTTTGAATTCAAAGCCCTTTTTAAATATTAATGGTTTACTTTCCTGACTTATATGTACATTAAAATGATTTCATATCTTAATAAGTTTATTGCATATATTATTCAATTCATTTTATATATTGAAATGATCGAAAAAGAGATTCTCAAAGAGATACTAGATACTATTTTGTAGAAGTTATTGAATAAAGTTTGTTCTAAAAAAAGCATTTCTATGATTAAATTTACTGTTTACTGTATTTTTTGTAATTGTTCAGTAACAAAATAATTTTACAATTTAAACTGAATAAAATTCAAAAAATTTCAAAAAATTATTTTTAACAAATATATTTGTTGATAATAATTCATTTTACTATTAAAACCATTATCATTTAACTGGCTAGTATATTTATGGGACAATTCGCATTGATTGAAATACTTTCTTTTTTTTTGGGGGGGAGGAGGGGTCTTCTCATGAACGTCTACTGTCTTTTTTTAAAAAATGGAAAAATAGCTACATGTTTCAATTATTATCAATATTTCAATGTATTTGCATTAAGTTTAACTATGAAAAAAACGCTGAAAACTAATCTTAAAAGAAGCTTTATCAAGAAATTTCATCATTTTTTAAATATAATATATAAAATTTAATAAATAAGCATAAATTAATCAATAAATCAAGTATAATATTTTTTATAAATAAAATATATGAAATATAATAAATTATTTATCATTACGATATCATAACGTATCAATAAATTATCATAACTATCTTTAATGGTATTTGGCTATACATTGAATACAACAATCCACAAGTACTCTTACATTTTAAAATGAAACAGCGATTTATATATACATATATAATAATTATTATTATTAAAATGAAGCTATTTCACAATATGTAAATTAGAAGTAAAATAACTTCATCTTATACCTCGCAGGAAATACTTGCCATTCTAAAATTCAAAATCGATGAAAAATTTATAAAAAAAACCATATAATAGCTACAAGAAAATAGCATTGAAAATATAAAGGAAAAATCTTTTTTAAGATGCTCGATTAAACAAGAAAATTATACAGGACAAAAACAGTACACAGATGCTTAAACAAATATCTGCTATAGAAATCGGCACTTCAGATCATGATTCCCTAAAAAAATAATTAAAGATTTTGTTTTTGATGACAATATAATTTAAATTGAAATAAAGACAATATAATTTAAATTGAAATAAAGACAATATATAAAAAATATACATATTTACTCAGAAGAAATTTTATTAGAGGTTAAATTTTGTTAATTTTTTGAAGCTACTGGCATTAAAATAATTACATTTGTTGTTAATATTTATAACAGGGTGTAAATTCATTTTTAAAGTTAGATGAAAAGTTTGGAAATATTTAACTGAGTACTTTTTCCAAAAAAGCTTTTCATCTAAGCGCTTGCAACCGTTAATTGAAATTCTCAATTTTCCGTATCTAAAATTACTTTTTTGATATCTGCTTTTCGTGAGCTTCGAAATGAATTATTTTATTTCGAAGTACTACTTTAAACTTTACATCTAAAATCCTGTAATAAATACTGTTTTGATTAGTGAAAGATATCAAAATAAAGATTTTGATTGCTTTTGTCCGCATTTATATACATAATAATTTTTCTGTGCAATAGTTTTCAGTATGCTTATTTTATACACTACTTGTGAAATATGAATATCTTTCGATGTCAGCTAATTTGAGAGGCTATATTTAAATACCGTTAAATCTTTTAGATATAACTTAAAGTCCATGATTCCATCAAACATTAAAGCCAAATGTTATTTTACCATTACTGGCAATAGTGTTTTAATTGCATTACTTACACTCTTTTCAGTGGGATTTGGACATTTTTAATGGAAATAATTTTTATGATATCATTGCGATATAAAAAATAAATGATTTGTAACATCCATTTTCTAAATTAAGGGCTATTTTATTTTAAATCTTTTATTTTTTTGTAAATTGCATAGAAGTGAATCAGAATTCTTTTTCTTTGCCTTTCGGCAATGTGAGTCATGACAGTGACTCTTCGACCTGTACGAAGCCCCACGGATAATAAATACTGAATGACCAGTATACCGCAACACCAATACTGGTGGGAACTGTGATTAAATTCTAAGGATTATCATCGGTAATTGTACAATCCATCCCTAAATAAATACATCCCGCCATCGATGGAAGGAGCTAGACTCCTATCTTTTCAGGGATCCTCCTGGGTGGTAAGATACAACCACCATGTCGGAAGCATCTCATCCTTATTTCGAGATGGGGAATTTCCTGCAATATAATATATTGTTAAAAATTACTATCTATCTATTGTGGAAAATTAAACTTTCAACCAACATCAAATTGGCAAGATTAAGAACTTAATTTTTAAATTTCTTAATAGTATAAAAATCATTTTTGTGCAAAAATGCTTAAAAAATTATTAAAAATATCAATATTTAGCTTAAATTTTAATTAATTAAAATTTCAAAATCATCGCATGATAAATTTGTACCGAAGTTTGTAGCTATAAGTCAAATGATCTATCAAGTAGAGTATAAATACCCCCCTCCTAAAAACACACACACACGATGTATTTTATATATAAACATTCATTTTTACTATCAGTAGAGACTTTTCTGACTGCTATAATAATTCATAACATAAAAGTTTTAAATATTTTATAGCCGGAATTTTGAAAATTCCAATTTATAAAATATTCTGTTCTAAAATCGTAGGAATAAAATATTAATTTTAATATTTATATAAAATATTTAATATTTATTCGTAGGAATAAATTATGCGAAAAACAAATTTCACATCCTATCCAGATCTGAAATCCATTGCTTTACATGAATAATGCTTTTCAACCAGGAAATGAATTGAATCCTGAAATAATTTTATTTTCCCAGAAAATTGTAAGAAACGAAATGAATTGTAAAATAAAATTACAAGAAAGACGTTAGAAATACGAGTTACAGATTTTAGTGAGTTGTAATGCTTTCATTTTTTTTTCAATTCCACTATTTATTGAAATCATTTATTTTTAAAAAAATACATTGTTAAACAAGACTTTATAATACAGGTGTAAGAAATTTTTTAATAGTAAGGCATCAATAATAATTGTAAAAAACGAAATTTAATTTTTCAGAATTTTTTTAAATTCTGATATTCTTGCAATTATTTTAGGCAGCATTAATTAAGATAATGAGACTATTTTCTTTTGAATAAGTACTGTATATATTTTTATCAATATATAAAAAATATTATTAAGTGCCGTATCTAGTATTTTTAAACTTCAGTTGTATTTACTTTTTCATTTAAATATTTTTATAAATATTTGCATTTATTCTAAAATAAAATGTTATTTTTCTTTAATTTTTATTAGGAAATTATTGTTTTTGTTTGTCCCCCTTACATTTTCAGCAACTCTGTATGATGGATATAATATATTTCACATGAAATATATATATTTTCTTATTGAAACAGATATATTTTTAATGACATTGTTAATTTTAGAAAGATATTCTGTATTTAGCGGTGGCGACATTATTATACTGATTTTTATTAATTATAATTAATATATTACATAAAACCGTAAGTAATTATCCTAAAGTACATATTTCTATATTCTACAGAAATCCTAGATATCTCCAATTGCCAGCTCGAAAACCTGATTTTATCTCATAAATTTATTAAATTAATGTTATTATATCTTGTTCTTGACTGCTATAAATAAATAACACGTGATTACAGATCCTTACTATCACAGCTGTGCAATTATTTTTATAAAAACAAAGTTCTCTGACAAAAACATTATATGAATTTACATCTGATATTGATCTTTATTTGTTTACTAAGTAAACACTAGGGAAACCGAAAGTGATGTCCAGCTATAAGATTGTTTCTTATTGTATGGATCATTGAATAATTATTTCTTAATCATAAAAACTCTTTCAGCTCTAGCTGTTTAATGTCCTAAGTTCATTTAAAATTATACTTAATATATTTAGCGAAATGGAATATGATTAGGATATGGCCCAAGCTTTGTTAGATGATAAAGACTGACTAATAATTAACGAAAAATTAATTCAATGCATGATAGATACAATGTAGTCACAGATAGAAATGATTTTATTGCATAACTAATGCAAAAGATAAAGTATATTTTATTTCATAAAGTGTTATCTGAATGATAAATCATATTGCATCAAAAAATTTAATTTTGCTTGCATTTAGAGAAAATGTATTTTAAATAATATTTAAATTGTTGATACTCTTACATTTACTAATACTTTTATAACTTAAAGGAAATCAAGGAAGTGAAGCTTAATTTGCATACTGTTTATCAATTAAGTACATTTAGGATTAATGGTAATTTTATCTTGGCTTTTTCGTTCTAAGAAATATAACTGATTGATAAATATTAATAAGCCAAATAGATTGTAATGTATAATAAAAAATATATAATCTAAAATGGATGGCAATTTTTTTGGTAAGCATTAAAATTTTAAATCCAAAAATCAATACAAAAGTAGTTTGTTTTTAAATCAATAAACCGTTTCTCTATAGAGCAATTAGGTTACAATTATTTTAATTTGAAAATTTTATTTTCAGTTTTCTTTCTAATGTGTGGAACATCGAATATTTTTGCAATATTCATTTCATACAAATATATTAAAGGATTTGAACCTGACTGAATTTACTCATATTTAATTGAAGTACTTATTTTTTCTTATTTAGAGCTACAACATAAATTAATCCTTCCCCTAACTTAATTGAAAAATTCATGAAATATAAGAATAAAAATTCACATCATATTCTTTGAAGAGAGAAAAATTAATGCAGGGACAAGTCTCATAAATTGCAAAACTACTTAGTAAGGAAAAAAGTCTAAAAAAACATCAGAATTTCGAACAGCGATTATCAATACCTTTCAGCTAATACATTTGATAATGAGAATTCCCATCAAAGAATATTTTAATGCTAATTAGAATTTTAATTAATTTTAAATTAAAGGAATTTGACAATTTCGGCATAAATTTTAAAAATGTCATTGATAAAAACGATTTACTGTACTGTTTTTGTATTTTTTTTAAATTATTGGTTTTATTCTTTAATTTTGATATCTTTTGAATTATTCTGAATTTTATCAAGCATTAAAAATAATTTTATATTAATTTTAAAAACTGCTTTTTCTTGCAAACAAATTCAAAATTTATTCAATGTTTCATAAAATTTTTAACTGTGCAATTTTATTTTATCCCATTATTTGAGATTTGTATTTTATTTGAGAAATCGGATAGCAAAATCATATTACCCTAAAAATAGGCTGTTTTTGAAAGAAAGAACACCCAAGTATGATTTCATAGCTATGACTTCATATCTATGACACTATAATGTCATAGGACTGGACTCTGTTAGGTATATTCATGTTCCTAATAATCAAAAATGACAAGTTAAAATATGGCGAAAATGTCAAATCAAAGCAATCAAAATATCAGACATATCATATTAATGTCTGCCACAAACATATGCCTAAATAATATCATGATGATTAAACCATGGCTTTCAAGCTGCGTATAAGAGTTCGATTAATATTTCAAGTAAATCAGCAATTTGCCAAAGGGGATTAATGATAAAAAATTAAACACAACGAAAAAAAATTCTTAATGAAACATAAAACATTCAAATCTATAGTACCATTTGGTAATATGTAAAAAATAAGAGTTGTATTTTAATCGAAGAGGAAAATAAATGAAATAAGTTTTTGCTAAGAGGAAAAGATATGCAATTAAGAATGAGAGAACACAGTAAATTACGAATCGCATTTATTCAGTAAATATTTTGAGCGTAGGTGTAAGTTTGCTAGCCGAAAAAATGTGGATAATATAAAAAATTATCTAGTGATATGTATGCTCATTACACAGTTAGCTTCAGGATAAAACTGATGCAGATAAATTTATTTAAAAGCATATATTTATTCAGTCAACAAGATTAGCAAACACGCTAATGGAGCTTAGTCTGCAATATTATATTCTATATTCTTTTTTTCTCATAGTTCAGCTAACAATACATCCAGTTCAACGCCTACTATCTCACACATCCTATTTAATATTCCAATTAATGCATTTTTGTATTGTTGATGAAAAATTAACAATATGTGTTATTTCAGAGAATTCATAGGATTTTCTAATGCAATTGTTTACTAAGATTAGAAATCGCTAGAGGTTTTAACATGAGATATTTCACTGTTTTCTTTACCATAGAAAATACAAATAGTACCTTAGAAAATACATGATAATTCAGTTTTAAAAGTAGTAGGGAATAGTAGGAATAATTCTGAGTAGGGAATAATTCTGCATTATTTTCTACAGTAAATATAGATATTTATTTAAGCCATACATTATTTAAGAATAATCTTTTCTAGAGAAGTTTTAATTTCCCTTGGCGCCTAGTTACAAGAATCATTTAGGAATTCCATATTCGGTTTGGTATCGAATTATTGCATTTTGGTGTAATAATCTTAAGCTTAATTCAAGGATTTCCCAAGATTATTCATATCAAAAAAGCAAAGTCATACAAATCCTTATCACAATCCTTTATTAGAGCAAATTAGATTATGATTTATCTTCAGAATTTATGCATCACTACATTTATATAACTTTTGATATAACAGATGAGAAGGAGTTTTATACATGTCTTAACTATTCATTGAACGGAACATTTAAGTGAAATTTCAGTAAATTGAAATATTTGGTAGAATAATTTAATTGAATGTACTGACATTCAATTTAAATTCATGCTTCAAAAATGGTCAAATTATTGAAAAAAGGACAAAAATGATATACTTCTGCTTTTACCGAAATAAAGTTTAATGTTTCATTTAAAATTAAATATTTAATTTTAGTAACTTAGAATTATGCAGTTTTTAAAAATACAAAATTTTAAATTATAGTTAGTTTTCTAAAATATTTTATTGTGATAAATAATTTATTATAATTATGACGAATTTTCATAACACTCGCACAGAATCCGATAACTCGATCCACTAAAACTTAAGATAACATTAACATGTAATTTTTTTAATCAAAAATAATAGGAATTATGAAAAATTATAATTTTTTTATAATTAGAATTTTTAAAAGAAAGACATAAAAGGGACAGAAAATATTGTTGTTTGATTTAAAATCAAAATTTTTTATAATATTTTAGAAAAATCCAAACATGTTAATTTCATAACGGAGAATATGGAATATGAACGCTAATAGTCAAATGTAAGAGTTATATAAAAATATTTGAATAAAGATTACTGTCAATTTTTCATTACATGAAATAGAATATATTAAAATCACTTAAATATTTATTATATTTAGATTATTGAATGCTTGATGTAAATAATGTGATAACAGCTAAATTCACAAGTGAAAAAAAAACTTTTTATTTGAACGATATTTTAAGCTACTGGTTACACTTATTTTTATTCAGAGGTTGAGAAAAATAAGTTAAAATAACTGTGCTTTCAATAAAGTATTAAAACAAAATTCAGAGCTATTTGAAACGAACTTAATTAATATAATGGATTTATATCTATATATATATATATACAAGGTGTTGCTGAATTCGATTGACAAATTCATATAGGTGTTAGCACGTATCAGGAGGATAAAAGAATCAATTTATAACATATGGTCCCAAACGAGGTTTAGTAGGTGAAAAACGTAAAAATTAAGGGAGTTGGAAAAGTGTTAGAAACAGTAAAAAAAATAACAAATGATGTTTCAACTATGATTTTTTAAGTCAAAGCAAATTCTTAAAATATTATTTTTCACGCAGATATCACGCCGATTTAATTATAGAGTTGTAAATTACTGAAAACTAAAAGTAGTTTAGAACCATTATTTTCAAAAATATTATAACTTGAAGAAAAATAAAAGCTTGAAATAATAAGAAATTTTATATTCTTTCAATTCATATTAGTGTGTAGTGAGAAAACTGAGGAGTTTTTAAGATATTAAAGAAAAAAAAACGTATATTAAATTTTATTTATGCACATAATGCTTGAATACATTAAATTACCTATGCAGACATCTATGAAAGTAAATTCAAAATATTTTTTTTCATTCTACAAAACATTTGAAACAAGAAAACGTTTTAAATCCATTATCCTTAACAGTTTATCTAACCATCAAAATCAATATCTCAACAGTTTTAAAGCATTATATAAAAGATGCTTAATGCAGGCATGTCTCTAGTGATTGTCTGCTAGCGAAACAGAGCTAAGTCAGTTTTCTACTCGATTGGATCAGTGTAGTAGGCATTATTATGCCCCATGCGATTGAACTCTGAGAATAAAGGCTTATGGATGACAATCATGGCTTCGGAGGAAATTGCTTATGCTCCTGTCAACGCCAATTAAGGAAAAGACCTAAGAAAGCAGTTTGTCGAAATATTTCCTCAAGGTATCTTAATAAGTTTGGGGACAGAGAACCAATCTTATAACTTCAATGCCTCCTTTCAAAAGATATTCAAGGGATTTTAATATCTAAGTTAAGAATTTTCGAACGAGTTATTTTTCTTGTTGGCTTTTCACCTCTTTGTGACTGTAGTCGAGAAGATTAAATCTTAGAAAGTCTTTGTTAAGTGTTGCGCGAGTTTATGGTGAAAAGAATATTTCGGCATAACATTTCATGGTTTAGAGCAGATTTCTTTTGTTTAAGTTAGGTATGTCAGATTCACATTAATGCTGTTTCATGTCAAATGGATTTGAGATGCCGTGTTTAATCCATATTTCGATGAATTCTTCAAGAAAACATAAATTTCTAAATCAATTTTTCTTCTCAGAGGAATAAGATCAACATTCAGTACAGAGATCTCGATCTAAATCTGTATTTCACAAATTTAGCATGCCCTCACATAGAGCAGACTTTCTTTTCACGGCCAAAGCTTATCCTCTTTAATGCTTTATTCTGCCATTTTTGTTTCCTTAAATTATGGTTTGTTTGTTCTAAAATACTGATGTTTTTTATTTAGCATACCCTCACCTAGAGCAGACTTTCTTTTCACGGCCAAAGCTTATCCTCTTTAGTGCATTATTCAGCCATTTTTGTTTCCTTAAATTATGGGTTGTGTGTTTTAAAATACTGATGTTTTTTCCTGCATTTCACTACATATTTATCATTCTTGTATTTTAAATTGTTGTATCATTTAATATGTTGATATAGGTTTTTTTGCAATTTTGTCCTTTCCCTGTTGCCATAGTCCATTTTAAAAGCAGATAATAGAGCTAGAATAAAATAATTAAGCATTTGAATGCCATAAAAATAAATAAAATAATTCCTAAAATTTAAATATTATACAGCTAAATATGACTCAATTTATTTCTAAATTATTTCATTCAGTTTTTCTATAATGTAGTTTTTCTGTGTGAAGGTACTGTATTTATCTTTATACGTTGTTTTTTAAATCTGTTATATTATGTATATATTGTGAGTTTTCCTTGACAACTTTTATATATAAAATTAAATTATACAAATAAATGCGCTTCAATTCATAAATTGTTCAGTTTACTGTAATGCCGTTTTTATAAATATAGGTATTTATTCTGTATGTTTTCTTTATATTACTATATATGTGTGTGTGTGTGTGTGTTTAAATTCTTTTGTAATACTTTTGACAGGGCTTTCATGCATTGCATTACATTTGTTAGATTATAAATCCTTGAGAATATAGCTTTGTCTATAGGTCTAAAAACATCTACAAAGTGGGGTTTGTGAAAATTGGCATATAAAATATTCTGGGTCAGTTGATAAAAATTTCCATTTTAAAATTATGTTGAAATAAAAAAAAAATCATTCCGATATATTTATAGTATAAAAATAATCGTCCGTTTATAATTAACCATTCAGCTGAAATTAATTAAGTATATCTATTCAATTACTGAATTGCAAATGAAAAAAAAATCATTTTAAGAATCGGTATGAGTTTACCTTTCAACAATGCGTACAAGATTTGGAATCAATATCTTAATTATTTTGACTTAGTGCACTTAATAGCTGGTAAATGCAGACATGTCTCGAAAGTTTTGAGATCGATGCAAGTCTAAGAGTTCCTCTTAATAGAGGCATCAAGCTCTTAAAAGAGAAATCTGTAGATGACTATGAAAATGAAAGACAAATTTCCTTATATTCCTGTCACTGAAATGACAGAGGGAGGGATTTCTAACTAATTCTTCAAGATATCGCCTCAAAAGATTAAAGAACGAAAGCTAATAGTAATGATGAATTTCAAAAAAATTTCAAGTATTCTGATGTTCAAGTAAAGAATTTCTGTAGAATTTATTTTTATTATGGATTTGTATTTCTAAAATTACAAGTGAGAAACATTGTTTTCATTTAACTAAAAAGTGAAAAACATATTTCTTCATCTTTAATTGCTTGACGAATGTAAATTCGGTATTAATTTGATAAATTTATATATTGTTGAAGCACATCTTCCCACTCCCGGGTAACATTTCGAAATGAGGAATCGATGCTTCAGGCATGGTGGTTAGATCTTGCCACCCTTGAGGGTGAACGAAAAGATGAGGCTGTGGATTCAACCATCGGTGATGGGATGTACTTCCTTACGGAAGGGTTGTATTGTGGCCAGTGATGGCTTTTATGAAACCCCGATTCTAGTCAGTGTTGCTGTTGCAGTGGTTTGATCATTCAATAGTTACAATAGATGTATCTTTGGGCGGGGTGGAGAATGAGTGATATGACTTACTCATTAGACTTATTTATATAAAATTCTTAAATTCCGATAATGCACTTCTATTAAGATAAATAAATTGAAATTATTATACTCAAATAATTTTATAAAATTTAGTAGACACTGAAGAAAGAATAATTTTATAGAAAAAGCAAAAGAAAAAAATCTCTACAAAAAATTTAAATAATCAATCAACAAACGCATTATAAATAACGATAGTCAACAATATGTCAAACAGATAAATCTCTTAATTTTGGTCCCACGCAGCGTTCAGAAACTTAAAATAATTAACTGATTCTGTCTGAAAATAAATAAATAAAAATCAGCCTCTAACATTTTGGAAATAAACTGTAGTCAACAGTATACCGAATGAACTAATACCTTAATTTGTATCAAACGCAGTGTAGAGAATTTTAAAATAATTAGCTAATCTACACTCTCTCACTAATCTCAATTAAATTAAATATACACTCTCTCAGTTGTTTAATTTTTCCTGTCAAAGTAAGAATTCTTATCCAAACTTAGCGTAAAATTTACATCTGGTATGCATCCCGAGTTCCTTATGAGTAAACAGGACACGCACCGAAGAGCACTTATAGGACAAATCCAAAATAATGTCTAGCTGGAAGACTTGATCTGATTGTTTGGGTCGTTAAATAGGGCGTCTGTAACCACAAAACCTCTTTTGACCAGGAACTCAATCTTGATTCTCTCAGTCGATACAGAAATAAACTCAATCCTTTGTCTGAATGCTTCAGCGAAATGGAATGGATGTGACTGGAATATGATTCCGAGTCTGATATTGGGGAAGGAAAGAGGATCAATTGAAAGGAAAGTTGTTTCAATAGATGAGAGTGCAAAGTAGTTGCAGAAAGCAGTATGCTACTGTATAAAAGTGGCATCCGGAAGATGAATCGAATTGTGTTGAGAATACTTAGTTTCTGAACATGCTTTCTTCTCAAAAGTTGCCCAATGTGTTTCTGCAGAAACACATGATTCTTTTTCCTTAAATCTTAGAGAAATACACATCAACAATAAAAATATGAAAGCATAAATGTTAACATTTCCTTCAGGAAAGGTAACAATCATAAAGTTATTCACGCATTAACTTATAATACTGTTAATCTAGAAACTCCAAGAAGTATTGCCATTATACTTTTCTGTAATTATATATTATTGAATCAATTCAATTTATTGATGAAAGAAGTTAAGCAAAATGTATTAATATAATTGGGAATCGAAATGGAATTCACTATGGCAATATATATTAAAGAAATTTAAACAGTCCTATAAGTAAGTATTTTAAGTTTTTGTGAAAATATTTTAGGGGAAATATTGTAAATTCATATTAAAATGCATGAAGTAGTTTTGTTTTATTAATGGCGATTTTTAATTCGGGGTATTCTATATTATTAGCACCGGAATAAGTTGTAATTAGAAAGATCAAAATCTAAATTAAATTAATAAGTTCGATATGAAGCATTTTTGAATGATTATGAGTTACTATATTATTTGAAAAGAACACATACATATCACAAATAAAATGATGTTATATATATATATATATATATACACAATTATCTCTTATTATTCTTACCATGTACTTTTTTTGTTTTATGCTTATCCCACAACAATACATTTTATTGTTGGAATGAAACTGTAAGTGTTTCAGTACTCTTATTACATCTTTTTTTTCCATTGTTACTGCTAAAAATGAAGGGATTTATCTTATGCTTCAATGGTATGTAGATGCCAGTCTTTTAATTTTAATAGGGATAATTTAAGACACATTTTTAATAAAACTTTCGATTTTTTTCTGCTTACAACTAAGGTTTAAATTCTGAACTAAGCAATGATGAAAAATTGTTTAAATGTAGCCATATTTAAATCTACCTGTTCTTTCCAGTTAGTATTATGGAAGTAGAGTCTTAAAATTATGTAAAAGTATAGCGCATGAAAAATACTGTATATAGACGGTTATAAAATAATGTGAATGATACATTTATAAAGATACGTATTTTATACATTTTTATTAGGAGGACATTATGACCATGTTAAACAAAATATTTCATTTAAATTTTTAGCAGTTTTTAATTCTTGCAAACTAACTGGTCATCAAGGGCGATTAAATGATAATAAAATCATTTGTCATTATTTTTTGTTCCAATTTCAAATGTTGCAACTAACAGTATAGGGATGGGAAAGGAATAAAATTATTATATGGAAACTTTTATAACTATTTAACTTTTACATGTTCTACTTAATATTGTTTTAGCTTGATTTCGATTAACAATCTTTTAAGTTCCCTGCCACTTTAAATTAACAATATGCATACTTCAACTAATGAATTTATAATTTTCTAAAATACTTAAATGAGTAATTTACATAAATTTCATCCAGAAAGAGCTTCTACTATTTCTTGATGCACTTATTAACTAAACATAAGACCACATAAATCTTCTGAGATGTTGACATTAGACTTTTCACCATTTTATTCTTTCTAGTGAAAGGGAATAGATGCTATTCCTAAAGCCCGGAAGGATATTGGATGATTCTCATTCTATTTTCTGTAGGAAAATTGAGGGTTTATTTCCATCTTATCTTTCCTAAGAATAATTTTAAAGGGTTGAAGTCTCTTTTATGTCTGGCGCCGAATAAGAAGCATGCGTATTCCCATGGTTCTCACAGATTTCCATTTAATTATCTCAACTTTCTACAAAATAATTCTCAAGAAGGAGCCAATACTGTCTCCAGACTTATTTATATCGATAATAGTTAAACAGTATGAACAGAAGCATAGTATGACGCATAGCAAATTTATAAAGTGAGACTTATAAATAGATGGTCAAATAGAGTATAAGCTTTAGTCGATTGTCGAAGCTAATTTTCATAATACCATTGTTCAAATATTGATACGAGAACTGTGCTCAAAATGAGAATGCCTAAATGCGTTTCTTGCACTTTTATGGAGAATTTAAAATATTTTGCAGCTGAAAAGTATGTCATAACATTTTAAGTAAGACTGTTTGCGTGTTTTGGGAATTAAAATAGTTATTTACGAAATGTAGTCTTAAAAATGATTATTTAAGAAGAAATGCATATGGGAAATCTTGCTTCTTTGACATTGATTGATTTAATTTTTTTTGAATTGGAGTTATTAATTTAGTTTTACGTATTTGTTTTAAAAATAGCATTTCAACTTGATAATGCATTATTTCCTTTGAATTGCTTTAAAGTAGTAGAAGATTTTAAATCAACTACTAACTTATTGAAATAATTTTAAAAAAAAAGGAATATAAAAAGAATTTTAGATTCGATTCCTACTTGGGGCAACAAAGACTATTTATATTTTAGTTACTTTCTATTAAATAATTATCAAAAATTGTTAAGTATCAAAAAATTATTTACGTGAAAAATGCCGAAATTTAGCTATTGCCTGTTGATTTCAAACTTCTAGAACTGTATTTAAAATATTAAAAATTAATTAAATTCAATTAATGAATTGATATTTGAAAAACATGTATTAACATTAAGTGTCATCCATTACAAGTTTTAAAGAGTGTATTCTTACTAGAATGGATGTGGAAAAACTATGTTATAAATGATTGAAAATTTGAATAAGATATATGAACACACACACACACACACACACACACACACACACACA